>BQKZ01002135.1:34423-59434 GCA_036244855.1 Temnopleurus reevesii
CCCCCCCCCCCCCCCGGCTATGAGAACTCCCAAAATAGCCCGGCCTAGTTAGGGTTAATGGGGGCATTAATTTGGAGATGGATAATTTGTATGAATCTTTTGTTTCTTTAACTCCACGCAATGCTTTATTAGCTTTTCTTTTCTATAATTTTTTCACTTGATCTAAAGTAATATGTGGATGGGGAAACAGCGCTAGTGCCATTCGAAGAAGCTGCGATGACAAATGTACTTTGCCCTCTGAACCAGCGAAAGTAGACGGTACTTTCTGCCAGCCCGACTCATTCGTTGGATTTTGGATAACCTTTGTCGGCGGACACTATCAGCTCGGGCTCACTGGCCAATCAGCGCCGTTCATCGAGTGGGTGGATCCGAACCCGTTCGACGTCACACATGTGGGCGTGTCCTCAGGCTACGGTAGCGAAGCTGATTGGATGTTCTATTCGAATTGCCTCCCATAGGACTCTTCTTCCTAATCAGCGAATTTTTTCGGTTGTTTATCAGAAGGAAATATTTTCATGAACCATTTGAAGAATCGTAATTGATGTTAGATCATACTTTGCTTTTGTCAGAAGTGATTACACTACGCTTAATTTGTATCCTAAAAAGATATTTATAAAGTACCCTTTTAGTACCATATGAGCTTGCGCGCCCCCCCCCCCCCCATCCAAGATCCACATAGCAAAAAAACAAAAACAATGCAAATTAACATGAAAACATTTACTGCAAATAGATTGACTGAGAACAAAAATAATAGCTAAGTATTCTGCAACACCTCCCATAAGATAATTACATTTACCAAATGTACATTGGTCACATAAAGACAGTTTGAAAGCCAAAATGCCACATCAATGATTTGTCAGTCAGTTCGATTTTATTCTTTTCATAACATTTCCCGATGGTTCGGTGTATATGGATCTGTAAATGCAACTGCGCCCTCATGTTATCGGTAAAGCTTAATGTTATGCGAGATAAATGCTCTTCGTCACCGTCGGGAGCACTTATTGGATTTATTTGGAGGAATAAATTTTTAATGCAACAGCCCTCTAGATCTGATGATATACATAGCATTGAATAACGTATGCAAACTGAATTCGAAGGTGTCTAATCGAATTGTTATCAATTACAGGAAATGCACATAAATTTGAATACCCGCCTATTAGTTTGGGACAGATAAATAGCACATATAATTAATCGGACTGATATGTAACAAGTCTTTAAAGTCATCCACTGTTAGGAAACATACCCGAGCATTGTAGAAATTCAAATGCTCTACGTCACACCAAAGACATTCTATAAATAGACAGATATCCTTTTCTCATCGACCTTCTCATTTACTCTAAATAACTACGAAGTAAGATGCTCGTGACCTATATTGTAAATATGAAAGTATGAAAAGATGATAAATCCGATGTTAATAGATTATCCTACACACTAATAAAATTCAAATGCAGCTTTGCACGCTCATGTGCACAGACGTTGGTAAAATAGAAGCACTCAGAAGGGTCCCAAACTACACCAGGATTTCTTAGTGTGTATACAAATCTCTTGTGGTAGCTGAATAAATGTACGTTAAAAGCTTATATATTATACTTTTGTCTTCAATAGCTGAGAATACAATACAATACGTTTGTGCATTATAACGATCAGTACATATATGAGTTAGGTTCACACTGAGAGCCGAAGTCTTAAGGTTTCAGAAACTACGAAAGTCCTATAAGAAGCTTATACGTGCAGGGCGAAGGCGAGTATGTACAAGTCGTCTTCTCGCCTTCTTGACTTAAACAATGCGCCAAGGTGAGTTTTACAAGTCGCCTTCTAACTTTCTCGTCCGAAACAAGGCGGGCCAAGGCGGGTCAGAACAAGTTGAGCACTCGTATTCTATTCTTAAACGAGGCGACAAGGAAAGTTTATACGAGTCGCCTTCTCACCTTTTCGATCAAAACGAGGCGTTTTGGTAAGTTGAACAGCTCGCCTTTGCGCTGCACTTATAAGTTTCAGTAGGACTGTCGTAGTTTCTGAAACTTAAAGCTTTCACCTCTGAACCCTACTATTAGTGTAAAGTTTTATGGTGTTTTGCGTAAAGCATAATACAACAAATTAAATGCTAGTAAACCAACTTTTCCAGATATAATGTCACACTTGCTGTTTTCCGCGGTGTTCTCACAAAGCTTATAAAAGTGGTTCTCAGTTCAACATCATAATCATATATTTGAATAAATTTGTTTGGCCAGGGTTTTTATGGTCCAATGGCCCGACTCTCTATTGAATACCGTACAACAACCAACCTGCCAAAATCTATAGATCAGTCCTCTGAATGAGAATAGGATCCCTGTAATGGAATTCCACATTATTTACTTAACCTTCAAGTGGCTTAGTGAATCACTTTGGTCGCGAAACAGGGACAAAATATTGTTATAATCACAGGATCAATTTTTAATTTTAAACGGATAAAGCGAAACTAGGTGGGCGAGTGTCAAAATTTCTTTGGACAAACACATTTGCAATTTTTGTTGTGACTTTCAACTCTGTATTGCTTATGTGTTGGTATGATCGTTATTCAACCGAAAGCTGTAAATCCAAATTCATATCGTGCGAGTAAACGAATGAAATACTTTTTTGAAGTACGAAACTGACAATTCTATATATGCAATACATTCTTATCAAAATGGCAGGGTCGTATCGAAAGGGCGCAAGAAGGCGTGAATACCCAACCCCAACGTTTTTACTTGCGCTCTTTTAGCAAAGTTGAGCACAATTTGCCCAATACTCGAATACATATTGTCCACACAATTGGTTGAAATATTGCACATCTCACGAATGTTCATTCGTTCACTCGTTTTAAGGGTGTCACACATTTACCTCAATCAGGTAATTTAGTCACACCCCTCAGCCAATCACAACGGATTGATCAGGGGAGATACTCAAAACACACACGCACTAAAAAATCGAATGCCCCGGTCACATAGGACCCCGGAAGCAACACGATTCACCCCGACTCGTTGTTCTGAGTCAGTTAACCCCTAAACTGCTGAACATTTTTCACGATGAAGTAAACTTCTGAAAAACATCGATCACTTTGATCTTTATTTTCATCATAATTTTTGGTGGTATAATGCTGGAATTTCAACAACTTAAATTTAAGAAGTGTACAATATTCAGGTAATAGCTATTGCAATTTTTAGTGAATAATCTGTCTTATAAACAATGCTTTGAATATGTAATTAGGGTCCAAATCAAAGTAAAAATAAAAACCCTGTATTTAAGCTCTGTGTGTATCAATAATGAGTAAGGAAGAATTTGACCCATGCCTGAATATATCTTTCCATTGTGCAATGCTACTGAAGTTTATAAGAATTCTTTTCAGCCCAGAATGATGAATGGTTGTTGACTACTGGTATCAATGGACATTTCAGAACATTGTCCATGCACAATAGATCTGCAGCCTTTTGTTATGCACACAAAATTGTGGTATAGCAGTTTCAAGTTCTGGGACACTTTTGTGGCCCTTCGCAGTTTATGGGTTAACTGTGAATTAACAAAGAGTCGGGGTGAATCGTGTTGCTTCCGGGGTCCTATGTGATCAGGGCTTAATGTAGCACATTCTAGGATGCAATGTTCTACCCTTTTTGTTACAATATTGTACAATTTTATGATATACTTGTAGTATATGCCAGAGACTATTGAAACTTGATGCAAACGAGGTTTAGGTGTACGTTCACAGATCACTTAAAACTTGGAACTTCAAAAAGTTTTATCAAAATTGAACACATCAGCCTCGCATCTGAATAGAATACGTTAGATGCCAGTGAGACTTCACTACCAAAAGACCCCCCCCCCCCCCAAAAAAAAAGAAGCAAAAATGATGAATGAAATCATACAAAAAAGGGTAGCCGGTCAAGTTCAAAAGTTCATTCATTGCCATTCATCCCAATATTCTCGTTCAATCTCTTTGAAAAACGAGTAATCGATTTGTGGCAGACTGTGTAGATACTTGACCTAATTCGGGTCCAAAAGTGTATTGTGCATTATTGAACTGTCCGACAAAATTAAAGCCATCGTCATAATTATCTTTCACCGGTGAAAACTTGGTGAATGGACGAAAGTTGTAGCCTGCAAAAGATTTAATATGAGCTGTGTTTCATAAAGGTTGTTCGCAGAGGTTTGTATGGCTCTGCGTACGAGTGGCGACCCTGTCTTACACTAAACAATTCCTATTTTGCCGAGGTAGCATCAGAGGAAGAGTCACCAGTCATGAATATATGAGCAAAATTGCACAATCCATTAAATAATTATGAATTTTCAAATTATATCACGAACCCTGCCACCGATGGGGATCCGTGTGGTCGGCAACTTTGGCAAAATCTGTGACACACTAGCAGACAATCCTCCATTCATGTTATATGTACTTTTTAATTGAATGATGTGAAATTTCGAAAAAGGTTTCAAGCAAAACTCAACAATTTCTTTTTCTTGACTTTTCTAAAAAGAAAAATCACAGATTCGTCGATGTTGCCGATCACACAGATCCCCACCGGCAGCAAGGATCATCATATCGTCAAGGATTTAGAAATTCCTAACTTTTGAACGGATTGTCGGATCCTTCTCAAATTTTCACAGTTAGTTCATCTGATTTTCTTTTCATTCAATGAGACCAACAGTGACCCAAAATGGGTTGGGTACCCCTTTAATATGAAACAAAAAATGGGAAATGCTTTTCATGTGACTCTCAGTTCTATTTGATGGGAATAGAAAAACTTAAATTCCCAACTTTCCATCAATCATGGCTGATTAATAAGGGATCAACAAAATGAAAAGATAGTTTTACCGATCAAGTTGAAAAGTTTAAATGTATTCATCGGAACAAAACCCATTATGCCAGTGACTGAAGAACGATTCCAAAAAGAATTCCTACACGAAATGACTCTCATAATAACATTTCATGAGAACAACATATCGATGACTGTTTGAAATGATGTGCGGTGGAAATAGAGGGGGAGAGAGAGAGGGGGGGGGGGATGTATGTGTGAGAGAGAGAGAGGGGAGAGAGAGAGAAAGAGAAGGAGAAGACATGTGTGCGTATGAGTGTATGTGTCAAAGAGAGAGATATTGTGTATGCGTGTGTGTGAGAGATAGAGAGAAAGAGTGTGTGTAAATATGTGTGTGTCGGAGAGAGAGAGATAAAGCGCGATTGTATGAGAGAGAGAGAGAGAGATGGAGAGAGAGTGCATGTGAGAAGATGAGAGACATATAGTGTGTGTGTTTGTAAGAGATAGATAAAAATTGTATGTGTGTATGTGTGTGTGGGTTTGTGGGAGAGAGATAAGAATATTGCGTTTGTGAGTGTGCATGCGTGTGTTTAGATATAGAGAGAGGGAGGGGGAGAAAAAGAGTGTGTGTGAGAGAGAAAAACGAGAGAGAGAGTAAGGAAAGAGAGAGTGTGTGTATGTGGGAGAGAAAGAGAAAGATCATGAGAGCGTTTGTGCGTAAGGGTGTGTTTGTGAGAGAGATAGAGAGAGAGAGAGAGAGAGAGAGAGAGGAAGAGAGAGATAGATAGAGAGAACGAGCGAATATGTATATGTCAGAGAGAGAGATAGAGAAAGAGAGGGAGACAGAGTGAGAATAGGAATTGATCATTTATGAATATGAATAACATAATACGAAGGGCATGCATGAATGCCAAGCAGTCAACCGGGATGAATAAAAGAATTTCGGATTTGGACAAAGCATGAAACTAAGCGTAAAATCCGGAAAGGACAAAAATGAAATCGAATAATCGTAGAATTATGCCAGAGTTACCACTACTGAACGTCGAAAATATTGGGAGCTTTTATCCGCCAGTCCCGCCCATGTGCAACGGAGTTGCTGGAACTTGCTCCGAAAACTTTGAAAACTTTTCCAACTCGTGGGAATATCACTGAGGAATAGACAGTAATAGAGGACCTACGAACATTGCTGGAACGCCAATTATGGCGTGGATGGTGACTTTTTCATCAATTTTTGCCATCTTTGGATTAATTTTCTCGAGTTTGGCTGTTAGTGGATTGCCGGTCAAAGGTAAGTCTACTGCATAGAGGATTGGTATTGCCTTCGACTCTTGGCACTGCTTAGGCTATTTGCGTTACACCGGGAGCCCCGCCCATTGTCATGTGCGCTTTTCTTTCTTTTTTCTTTTTTTTTTTTTATAGCTGTCATCCGTCGTTTGATATTTATTGAAAAGTCCATTAGGGGAAAGGCGTGTTTAAGTGTCTATTTCCATTTTAATTAATTAATTTTTTTTCAATCAAATATATTTCGTGTCTATTTGTATAAATATCATAGCCATATCTTTTCCGATAATTATATCTTTCATATTAGCCTAATTTGTTTTATCTCTTTCGTAGTCCCAATCATGCATAATATGATTAATTCATGTGTCGTGAAATTGTAGCATTACGAACATCATCACCACTTCCATTATCGTAAGCATCAAAGTAACTACCACGACCACATCACACTACCACCACGAGCACCACCATCAACTATCATCATCATCATCACAGTCATCATCATCATCATCATCATCATCATCATCATCATCATCATCACCACCTCCACCAAGAACATTATCATATTTATTAGATCACCATCATCATCATCATCATCATCATCATCATCTGATGAAGTGAAAATAAATGAATTGAATTGAATTGAAATCATCATCATAATCCTCATTGTAAGAATTCAGAAAATACACATTCTTTTAAACAAAGATATAAGAGAAAAATGGACATTCGAAGTAGAACCATTCTGTGATGTCATCCCCATCAGTTTTTCTCCTCCTCCTCCTCATAATTATCATAATCATTGGAATTCATGAGAATTATTTTCTTAACAAAGATATGTATAGCGAGAGGGACATTTTATGTAAAACCACTGTGTAAATTATCGCAACAATATTTGAGGCAAATGTGGTCGAAAGTATTTCGTGCAGATAACCATAACAAATAGAACTGAAATAGTTTAAATACTTTGTGAAGACGGTGGGTGAAAGGCGACATTTTGTCTGTAGATCCTACATCCATGTTACTCTATGATAGAGATATTTGAAACATGTTCAAAGTACACTTTTTTGCGCGCATCAAACATATTAGCATAACCTGGTAATCATATTTGTATAAGTATCTCAACAATTCAACCGTAGGCCTTGTAGGGGTGAGCCTTATTATATAATTATTTTTCCCAAAGCGATGAAAAGAAAATACCTTAACTGCTGTTTATAATCTTCTGTTCAAATTTTCTATTACGAAATTATTGTAAGCACACACACAAAAAGGTTTTACCCCCTATTTGAAGGTATGTTATTAGTAAACACTGGGTCTGAATAGAAACATCTATCTTCGACTAAAAGTAGAAAAACTCAGACGAACAGATGAAAAAAAGTTTCAAGTAAATCGGAAAAAATTGAGACATTTTTTTTAAGTACTAAAAATACATTTCCTAAAGTTAGAAAATAGTTAACAAAATTATTAATATTTCAATCATATGAATGCAGAGAACATCGCTGATTTAGACAGTTTGAAATATTGAATAATCTGAGGAGTCGGCAGCAAATTAAGACCATTTCCAAAAGGCAATACTTAGTGAATTAATGCCATTGTCATGCTTAGAGCTCGTACAAAAGACGTGTGTGGGAGTATGGTCATTACCAGTATACCATATCAGTTACACCACAGCCCCGTTAACATAAAAATTTCCAATCACTCGCACGATTGATATCAATCGCAAGTCTATGGGAAATCATGTAGAAAAGTTTGCGATTGGTTGCTAACTTAATTGTATCTCTTTCATGTTACTGGCTCCAAATATCAAAGAGATATATTGTTGATTAGCACGCCACTGACACCATAACTATTCTGATGGTTATATATTAGTTAAAAGAGGCGTCTACCTAAAAACAAAATTTCGACAGGTGCAGAACAAAAAAGTTTGAAGATAATCGGACAATTAATGAGAAAGTTATACATTTTAAGTGAAAACTTTTAGATATGTTGCCAATTTGCTGAGGTTTTGATTATACTACTACTATAAGTTTGTCTATATTTTGTAGTGCGGATTTAATAATTTGTACAAAATGATACAATGTTTGTGTTTACACATGCAATACGGGATCCAAATATCCATCATGAAGGTATCCTGTAGCTCAAGTTTGAAGGAAATCATTATTTGTGTGTTGTTTTTTTTTTGGGGGGGGGGGGAGGGGGGGGGTCTTGCACCTATGACATCAGCACTTGCCAATTTGTCTAAATGTTGAAAAATTCATAATTTTCTTAGTAGTTGTCCTATTTTCTCTCTTTTTTGTTTCTGTTCATCAATTTTTTTTTATGTTGAAAAAAAAATATTTTGGAGTAGCATCTTATGTTATTATCATCAGGATCATATCCCCTTTGTACTCTTTTACGAGACGGAATGAATAACGATTTTGAAATATTCGGTAACCTTTTTTTTTTTTTACTCCACGAATATCAGAGCTTTTGACAAACTCAAACGAACCCAAATTGAGTGTTATATTCTTCATGATGAGTGACGTTAATTGTAACTTGATTCTTTCATCAAGCAAAGTGGATTGTAACTTAAAATGTCTGAATGGCATGTAAAGATCTTAATCTGTAAAGGTACAACTACCGTATACGTACTCGGTTTTGAACATTATGCTCTCTATACTGCAAACAAAAGAATTTGGGGGCAAACCTATCCCCCCTCGATGCATATTTGAGGTTCATGTGGTCTTCATTGTATTGTTATCTTCTATTGAAACTCTACTAGCCACTGTTGTGTATTTATTATATTCATAATTTTGCATTATGTATTTGTGGGGGATATGTAGGGCAACGCCTTTCTGTATGCATATACATGCGATGGATAGAAGAAATCATCAGATTGCAATGCGTTCACAAATATTTTTCAAATGATGCACGGCTTTCATTTCATTACCATTAACGCTAAAATATCCTTTTCTGTATTTCTCATAATTATGTAGGGTCTAATGGGAGAAGATTTTTGTCGTTTGAATGTCCGTATCTCATATAAAGAAAACTTTAATAGATGAATACATGAATTAGTGAATAAATAAATTAACAAATTGTCATATTTATGTCATCTTGGGAGAAGATTTTGGTCATTATAAAGACGACTGTAATAGACATATAAATGAATGAATTAATGAATAAATAAATTAACAAATTGTAATTTTTTTGAAAATAATTCCGAAATTTAAGTCCATCGTACTCTTTTATAACATATGTGATTGGTTATTCGTTTTAAGTAATTTTGTGTAATTTCATTTGGCCGATGTTTGTGTTTATAATCGCAAGAGATAGTGTTGCGCCGAATGGGGAACCTCGATCAAAAGTTGAATTTGATCAATGAATCAATTTCTTGAAATACTGAAGAGCAAAAGGTTGGTAAAATTACATACATTTTTGTCATTCCAAAATGCACCGGATACTGTATGAGGCATCCGTTTCAAATGATTGCTCACATCAAACCACATTTTTAAAATACTCATTCCAGAATTCCTTAATCGCCAGACGGTGGACAGATGAACTGTTTATATACCGGTAGACCCTTTTTGAATTCATATATTCGAAATAATGAGCTGATGGTAGGGCGGAACAAGACAACTCGACGAAAAGGAAAATAAATAAATAAAAAAACAACATAACGAGCACATTACTCGATTGTGCGTGAAAGCATTTTTTTTATCGTTGGGGAATTCCGCTGGTTGATTTCAAAAGATTAAGCCAAAAAAGGGCGGAAGATAAACTTTTCATAACGAGCTAATATTATATTGTTTGTGAAATGCTTCCGGTGCTATCTTTGTCAAATCTCGTCGCCTCGAAACAATTGAAATATATTATGTGTGGCGAGGAGATAAAATTTTAATTTGTGGGGACAAATTTGTAAAATTTTGAAAGATATTTTGTCATTATTTGGTACATTGAATGAAAAGGCTGACGCGTACCTTTGCGTTTTTATTCTGCGTCGCCTTGCGTTTTTTGTAAGTTAAAATTCCCCGGAGCGCACAGCGTAAGCGGATCAGACGGTGGACTGACGTTGGGCTTGCGCTCAAGGAGCGTACGTCGAACGTCAGCCCGGAAGCAATACGACCGAACATGACTCTTTGTTCAGTTCACAGTTAGAGAACAAAGAGTCGTGTTGAATCGTGTTCGGTCGGAGTCTCTATGTGACAAGGGGCATAATAGATAGGAAGTGGTGTTTTTCGTTTTTATTGTGTAATATTGAAGACCAACCCAGTCAATTACCAATGACCCTCCCGATTGTGAGAATCCTGACCGCAAACATGACAAAATAGGCAAATACAACGATGGAAATGACCTTAAAATTGGTCAAATTTTGGGACACAATGGATCCCTGTATGCTCTTCCTTTAGACCGACTCACACCGTTGCGTTTATTGCCTGCGTCGACCCAACGTTTTTGAAAAACGCCCCTCGATCGCAGAGTATACGCGGATCAGACGATGGACTGACGTTCGTCTTGTGTTCAAGGAGCGTACGCCGAACGTTAGTCCATCGTATGCCCTGCGTCTTTGTGCGTCCAGGGAGCTTTTCTAATTTGCAATGGCGTGAGTTCAAGGAGCGTACGCCGAACGTTCGTATGCCCTGCGTCTTTGTGCGTCCAGGGAGCTTTTCTAATTTGCAATGGCGTGAGTTCAAGGAGCGTACGCCGAACGTTCGTATGCCCTGCGTCTTTGTGCGTCCAGGGAGCTTTGCTAATTTGCAATGGCGTGAGTTCAAGGAGCGTACGCCGAACGTTCGTATGCCCTGCGTCTTTGTGCGTCCAGGGAGCTTTTCTAATTTGCAATGGCGTGAGTTCAAGGAGCGTACGCCGAACGTTCGTATGCCCTGCGTCTTTGTGCGTCCAGGGAGCTTTGCTAATTTGAAATGGCGTGAGTTCAAGGAGCGTACGCCGAACGTTCGTATGCCCTGCGTCTTTCTGCGTCCAGTGAGCTTTTCTAATTTGCAATGGCGTGAGTTCAAGGAGCGTACGCCGAACGTTAGTCCATTGTATGCCCTGCGTATTTGTGCGTCCAGGGAGCTTTTCTAATTTGCAATAGCGTGAGTCGGTCTTTACATCAGAAAGATACACATGTTTTTGACGCTTCTACATCTAACTGCGTAGATAACGTTGTCAATAGGGGACTACATTATAAAATTTGCAATTATCAGACAGACAGGTTTATTTTACCAGGATTATTCAGGCGTTATCCCGGGGGTTGAGGGGCGGTCGAGGAGTCCCGTAAAATTTTGGAAAAAGAAAAAATATATATCAGGAAAAAAATGATGTAAAAAGAATTCGAGGACCGTCTTATGTTTTGCCAGCCGTATGATGGAATGAAATGTAGATCTACAAAGATTTTCGTCCTTTTGTAAAGGGGGAAAGGGTGGGCTTGTCAGAAAATGATTGAACTACTATTCGCCCCCGTTCAAGTGCTTTTAGCTAAAAACGAACAAAGGTAATTATAGATAATATGAAGGCATGTATATATAACATTATAATTGACAGTTTAAAGAGTTGAAGATTTGAATGATTAATTTTAGCCTTTGGCGGCGTGGTTCCAACTCCCACTCATAAACTTTTGATAAATAATAAACTAACTGTTTAAACTGTTTTACAGAAGAATATAACACGTATTATGTAGTCTCATTGGCATAAACAGGTAAATATGGATATAATGGTAACGTGTGTAAAATTATTCAAACATTGCTGCACATTGTCACTGAAAAACATTCTGAGATCAAGATTTATGTATTCCATACTATTATGCAGCTTTTCACTTTGACCCTTTCAAGTTGGATAGATCAATAACGGTCCTATACACGGCGTGTATTCTTTTGTGTCGAATTGTTGAATGGCAACTTACACCTTTGCGTTTTTAGCATGCGTCGGCCCATCGTTTTTAAAAATTAAAAACCGCTGCCCGAATCGCACATCATATGAGGATTAGGCGGTGGACTGAAGTTCAGCTTGCGCTCAACGAGCGTACGCCGAACGTTAGACCATCGTACGACTCGTCTTTGAACGACTAGGGAGCGTATATAATTGTAAAAAACGCGTAGCCGTTGCTGGCTTTAAACGCAAAGTTGTGAGTCGGCCTCAAAGAAATAGAGCGTTGGCGTTGAACAAGTGGGATGATTCATAAATCGCAAGGTTTTCAGATAGTTAAATTCTATTGAGCTTTGAGAATAACCGATTGGTACATGGAGCCTGTTTATGAGTCAAGATCTTGTTTTGTAAATAACTGAACTATAATTATGAAGTTGATGTCGAGAGCGACGCCTTGCTTGTTTGCAGAGATGAGTTATGCATTACAAACAAGTTTTTAACAAGGTTAATGAATTTTAAGGCGTAGGCTCAGAATTTGATCAGTAGTAGTAATTGTTTGCTAATAGTATTGTACATATTCCTGTTTGATCACCCTATATTCAAACCTTAGATTTGCACGGGAAATACCTCTAAAGATGAAATATTACCTTGAAACATTCTATTATTATCTTGTGCCTTTTTGTCAGTCGTGTGACACACTAAATTTTGATTTGAAAGCCTAATATTTTCCCGCATTCTTTTATATTATTATAATCCATCAATCATTCATACATGTTGGCATGTATTCTGATATCAGGTTTAACTTAAACTAGAGTTTAAATCTGTGGTTTAAGTATGGGAAGCCAAAAGAGGCATGAATCTATTACAGTCGGTGTTTGATTTACCAGTATATTTGACACTCATAATATTACAACTGTCTTGAAATAAAAACTTCAATAGTTTTCTACGTTATTAGAGCGTGGGAAAAGAGAGCATTTAACATAAGAATTATACAGTTTGAATAAAGTTTTGGCACTTTGGGCTACCCATACTTAAACGACAGATTTAGACTGTGGTTTAAAAAAAAATTAAAAATTAAATTAAACCTGATATCAGAATACGGGCCATTAGGTCTAGGATCTGCCAGTTCAGAACTTTTTTAATAAGATCAATGTTACACAATGTGTTTAAACTTGTAATCATGTTCTAATTTTCAGATTTTCCTGATGATGAACTGTGGCAAAGCAGAAGAGCGGGTTTAAGAAGGCAACAAAGCAAAGGTTCGCATGATGTTTTTCAACCAACTATCAGAAAGAATACAGAAGATTTAAAGGTGAGTTTTTCTCTTTAAACGCGATATAAACTATTTTCGAAAGAAATAAGTCGAACGCAAATTCAATGGTTCTTTGTAATACTACCTAAGTCGGAACCAGCTTGCGATTGTTGTGTCCACACAGTTGAATACACGGCGTATGGTTCTATTGTCTATGGCCCACCTAACTTTTCGGAAATAGTTTAATTGGTATTAATACGCTAGTAATACGCCCATCATATGATGGTCGGATATGAGTTGCATACGCACGGTATAACGTAAAATGGGCGTATACAAATGTATATACACTAAGAAAAATAAGTGAACAAGGTTGCAAAAGTTCCCGAAAAAAAAAAGAAATCTGCGGTAAAACTAAGAGAGGGGAAATATTGCATACTTGTGATGTACAAGTTCAGCAAGTAAGGTACATAAACTGTGAAAAATACCCGAGCTGGGGCATGTAACATAAAAGAAGCAATTAAAGTTATGATAAATAGAGATACGATTAATTGCAAAATCTATCGTAACTCTTTTATATTACAGGCCCCTGGGCTGATAAGCAAAAAAAAAAACTTAAAAAAATAAAAAGCGAACAAGTTCATCACCTCCTTTGGCGCCCCTATAGCTCTGTCCCCTAAGGGGACTTTTGGTGCGCACATGCCATTTTTTCATCAACTGAACTCACGTTTTCATCTTTTACTCAGTTCGGCTCTTGCGACAAAACATGTCAATGTAACATTGATATTGATGTACGGTAGAAGCATGAGGGCAAGTGAAACATATATGTTTCCAAATCTAATGGGATCGGGTATAATGTATCATTAGACGTTAATGTTATAATAACCAATCAAAAAGTGGAGTAGAGGGAAGAAAGTGAACAATGTATATATATCCAGACTTGAGTCTAGTTTTGTGTAAAGGGTTCAAGTCATTCCGGTCACGACTTTATAGTATAAATATTCATCTTATTATATCCGAGAGGTTTTGCACGATTCTCCTTTAAATAGAAAAAAAATCATAAGTTGGACTGTATATGTTATGCAGTTTATATGGAAATAGGTAATTTGCGTATAAGCTACTTTGTCAATAATATATTATCGCTTTAACAATATGGTATGGTATGGTATGGTACGGTATGGTACTTTATTTCCAATCAGTAAAAAGGCATATAACATAGAACATAATACGAAATCAGGATACATTTGACAAATTTACATGTGTAAAAATAACTTGCAATTTAATAAGATTGGCTGGGTTGCCCTTTCAGAAGAATTAGAATAAATACCTCTGTTCTTCCAAGGGGTCCAGAAATGGGGAAATGTGAAAGTCTCGTCGTGTCCACGTGCTTTGGTTCGTACTAACGCATTTCAATCAGAGAGTTGTGGTTCGAATCCTTCCAAAATTTCCACATTGTACTTCATACACCACATGGCCATGTAACACGAAAGACAAGCGATGCATTGAATAAAACAATCGTACCTCTATTTGCCATCGACGTACAATTAGTAGTTGTAGTAATTTTGATTGCATATTATATGCTACAGATCCCATTCTAGGTGCATGTAAATATCATTGGCAGAAATATTTACTTAAGGTTTTCCCGTTCAACTTCATCAAAATGTCATTCGATTTAAATTGAAATCGTTTAATATGGAAGAAATTCGACGGACCTGAAAGATAAACATTTAATTACCTAAATAGTTCATTTGGTTTCTTCTAATTGGCATGCAATTTCATATTTTTTTTTAAATTGTAACTTGCTTATATCTAAGCACGATCAGAATAAAAAAAAAAAGAGAACAAGAAGTGCTTTTAAAGACAAAATGAAATTAAACAACGTTTTAATTGGTGTGAGATTAAATGGCCAAACCAGGCTGCTAATTCTAAAGAAACATCAATTTCAACTGAATTTTTGATGAGAAGATTAAATGAATAGGCGCAGTCCCAAGTGCAATCTATTAAGAGCACTTCGGTTTTTACAGTGTTAAAATAATATGCCAATAACAACATTGGAGTTTAGAATGTGCTATACACAGCCTTTCAGCCTTTCAATTATAAAATATTAAAAAACCCAAAATGGACAAAAATATGTCTTTTAATGTTTTCATAACATTCATTTTGGTAAAAAGAGAACATGTTTCTTGGGTAAGAATGTGCGAAATGTTGTGGGGTTTTTTTGTAATAGTTTTTCCCCCGAATAAGTGTTCCCTTTTAACCAAATATGAAGCACTTTTTTCTTCATTTGTCCTTTGAAAGAGTACTGACACATTATACATCATAATCGTGATTCTAAATGTGCACACTGCGTGAAGGTTGGAATGTGCTACGAGTGAGCCAAGAAATGAGAATGAATAAATAAGTCACGTGAATCGAAAACATGACTTGAAGGAGAACAAATACTGAAATGGTAAATACACGCTAGGAAGAAATTAAATGAAAAAGAAAATGTAACCCGGTAGAATCTTGTGCCAGAACACTAAAACATTCTGGAGGTAATTTGCAATAATCATATTAAAGCCCAAGTACAGTTTTGGTAAAGACGAAGCAATGTGAATTTTGGGGATATTTATCATGACATGTAAATTCTTATACACAATTTGAGACCAAAGAACATTTTTTTTACGAACCGATTCTTTTGAAAATTTGAATTTGACCGTTAAATCATTTTAGCGCCCTCTCTTGGTTATAGCATTATTTTGCTTGTTATAGAGCATATACAAAGTTATTTCCGAGATTTGACAATATAATGATATACAGATATAAACAAAAAATAAATTCTGAAATGTTCATCCAATTCTGAGCATGGGGAGTTGTCCTTTATCAAGAAAGAAAATATTGAAATAGCGTGGTGAAGCACCACGCTATAAAAATTTGCACATTTTAGGTTATAGCTTTTCCAAAACTCGTTCATTTTTCGCACAATCTTTTGTGTAATATATTTATGATATTATAATTCATTTCATATAGATTTGAAGATAAAATCTGGTGATGAAAATATTCGCTTTTACCAAAACTGTACTTGGGCTTTAAGTCCATTGTCGCATTTTGTATAACCGGTGTCCAAATGAAATTCTAGTTTTTGTGTAAAATAACTAGATCAAAATTTTAGAATAACATTTTAGGCGCAAATATTCAAAATTGAATGATAAACGTCGCTGAACCTGAATTTAATATATGTTATTACATTTAAACCAAGCATGATTTAAACTTAAATCTCCCTCCGAAGAGACACGGACGGAGACGGTGAAACAATGAGAGTGAGCATTTTTGTTTTGTTTTACAGAATAAAGAGTGTTTGCAAGAACTATGAAGAAAAATACCTGTGTTATAGAAACTGGAAACTGTTTGAAATGCAAGAAAATCAATTTTACAATATCTAAGCAATGTTAAACCACAATTTCAAATGCTACATAGTGATTACTAGTGCCAGTGCCGTATTCATTCGGGATCAACGTGAACTTTTTTGTTCTCTTCTTCTGTACCACTTGGTATACGGTAACTTCACCGCGTGTTTTATTTGTTCCGGTTTGAAGGAGAATACACTCGATTTTCTATCAATTGGNCACCACGCTATAAGAATTTGCACATTTTAGGTTATAGCTTTTCCAAAACTCGTTCATTTATCGCACAATCTTTTGTGTAATATATCTATGATACTATAATTCATTTCATATAGATTTGAAGATAAAATCTGGTGATGAAAATATTCGCTTTTACCAAAACTGTACTTGGGTTTTAAGTCCTTTGTCGCATTTTGTATAACCGGTGTCCGAATTAAATTCTAGTTAGTGTAAAATAACTAAAATAAGACTTGGGAATAAAAGTCCATTTTTAGACGTAAATATTTGGAATTGATTGATAAAACGCCGCTGAATTTAAAGTTTCTCTCCGAGGAGATACGGAAATAGAAGATGAAAGTACATAAATGGTCCTTTGTGTTTTATTTTATATAATCAAGAGTGCTCGCAAGAATTAGAATCATGTAGAAAAGACCTGTGTTTTGGAAACAGCAAACTATTTACAACGCAAAGCAGGAGATTCAAATTTTATATTAGTATTATTAGCAATAGTAATCGAAGATGTTTAATGCAAGTCGGTTATTGCTACAGCCAGTGCCGTATTCAGTCGGGATCAACGTGAACTTTTTTGTTCTCTTCTTCTGTACCACTTGGTATACGGTAACTTCACCGCGTGTTTTATTTGTTCCGGTTTGAAGGAGAATACACTCGATTTTCTATCAATTGATTTTTTTTCCTGTGTCACATGTGACCATTGATAACTGTACTTAATAGATTTATGTTTGTGTATACCAAACAAAATCAATTTGTAAGTAAATATGGTTCATCAAATATTCAGAAATGGTGTCTTGAAGAGTATAACTGTCCTCTTTATTTTGAATCCTTATGTTTGTTACATGTATTTTTAATGTATAATGTACATGATGTGTCCACTGTAATTGAATGTATTTTTACTGCACGGCCCCATTGAAAAACAGCATGTGCTGAACTGGGTTTTTAACCGTGTTTAAATAAATGTATCAAATCAAATCAAATCAATCAAATCAAATCAAATAAAGACGCGGATATGCCTGAGGGAGACGATATGAATGACATAGTACAGAAAGAGTGTGTGTGTATGTGTGTATGTATGTGTGTGTGTGTGTGTGTGTGTGTGTGTGATAGAGAGAAAGATAGAGAGGGGAGATAGAAAGAAAGAGGGATTCTGATTGGAAATGGGAATGTATTCATTCAAACGTCATCAACATATACACTCAACACTCTGTTCATATTAAATCTTGTTCATATACATTATATTATGTTAAGCAAATCATACAAAATGAAGGGAAAAAATCCAGAAATTTAGCAATGGTTTGATTAGAATGGTTGAAACAGTAATGTACATGTTAGATAAAATAGTGTTGACATCAAAATACATAATCATTTCCCAAGCGTCTTAAAACTCCCCTCGTCTATCTTTTATTGACTTGGTGAATTTACTGAAATGACAAATTAAGTTATCATTATCAAGTTTCATAAATGATTGTATATATAGGTGTGTGTTTTTTCTCTCTGTGTGCGTGTGTGTGTGTGTGTTCTGTGTGCATGTGTATGTTTTGTAAGTGTGTGTATGCATGAAGGTATGGGTGCTTGTGTATGTGTAATCGCTTGTGCGTGTGTGGGGTGTTTGAGTGGGTGTATAGTGTATAAATGTGTCAGAAAAGAACATCAGATGGATGGAGGGAGAAAGAGAGAGAGAGAGAGAGGGGTGGAGAAAGGGATTGGTGATGTAAAACAGATCCGTAGATATGCTAACATTCGAAGGAATTTTCACTCATGAAATTGTCCTTTATACCGTATAGCTATTGTTACAAAAGATACATATTTCTTTCTGAGACTGCATTGTCCGAGCAAATGGATTCGAGATAAGAAATCATCGATAATGAACCACCACACAATAGCCATTCCCTACTTTTCAGAGTTCAAGTTGTTTTCAACAAGTACTTTTGCTAATATGATATCTCAAAAATTACTAATTAAGCGTGGCGCACAGGTTGAACGAGCCTATTCGATTTGCATCTAACTGCGATCTACATGGGAAATGGAGCAGAGAAATAGTTTGGATGTCAGACAAATTCGACATTGATTAATAAAAACAAATACATGGCACTCCCCTAGTGTTTGTTAATCATATGCTGAACAATGTTTAATTGCTTGAACATTTTTGACTGAATTCTATCAATAGAATATTTTTATCTTTGTTTGTAAATTCAGCTAGGCATAGCTGTTGATGTTTTTGCTATTTTAGGACTGATGTTTTTAGAGAAAGCACTGTCGATGTTGAAATTATAGTAATTCTTTATTTGCAATAGGCAATTATCTGAGCTTATTATGCGTCTAAAGTATGAATGTGAATGCGCACATGATAAAACCTGACATTAAAATATGGTCATATAAGCCGTTTCGATAATATTGTATAATGATCATGATAAAACGTCCATTTAAAAGAGAAAAAAAAATATGTTTACAAAAGCATTATTGGGTTGCGTTGTTCATGTGTTTCCCATCGCATTAGAAGAAAGCTAATTCGACGAACGGATCACGTACTTTTTGTGCATAGAATAACAGCAAGTTGCATTCGTATTCTATTTTACTTTTATTCAACACTTTCAAACAAATATACAAAGATAAATCGATTGATTAGCGAGTCTTGCATTGTATAGACTGAAACAAATATGAAAGGAAATGCAATAAACTTATATGTACCATGTAACGAAAATACCATAATATTATGTTAACTGAGATATGTACATTAATAGTTTGTGAGTGGAAGGACCTACAACAAAGCAAAGCTTTCATTGTTTTAACCATTTTCTCTTAAATTTTCTTTCTCTCCGATTTCGTCGCTGCATTCAGGACTCAAGATTATTAGAAATCGAATTTGAAGCTTGGGGACATCATTTTACTCTGGATTTAGAACAAAACAGGTATGTACAAGAAATATAAATTTCTAAATTAAACGTACAATTGACGTATTGACTACTGAACCCGGGTAGCCTATGAACAAAGTCTAGGAGTATTGTAAAATTCAGAAGTCAATGCGTTAAATAAAGTTGGGACATTACTTTTATTTACCTTACAAAAATACATCATGTTTTCTATTGATTATATTTTATTTACTTCTGGTGAATTTATCCCAATTCAAGACTACTTACTGTATATGGATGAATGAATGTGGTAATGAGCAGCATGAATATAAGGTATGCGTAATCTAACTTAAGATTTGTATTTTAATTATACACATCGAGTATACTGTTATTCAAACTTTGGAAACACAGTAGCTGTATAAGTAGAAGTAGAAGAAGTATTAAGAATTATAGTAATGGTGGTGGTAGTAGTAGAAGAAGAAGTAGTAGTAGTAGTAGTAGTAGTAGTAGTATTAGTAGTATTAATATTATTATCATTATTATCATTATTATTATTATCATTATTATTATTATTATTAGTCGTCGTCGTCGTAGTAGTAGTAGTAGTACTAGTAGTAGTATATAGTAGTAGTAGTAGCATCAGCAGTAGTAGTAGCAGTAGTAGCAGTAGTAGTAGTAGTAGTAGTAGTAGTAGTAGTAGTAGTAAAAGTTGTAGTAGGGATTATAGTGGCAGTAGTCTGGTCGTAGAAGTAGTAGTTTTATTCAAATGCTTCGTTATGAGAAGTGCCTATAGACCCACATTGACACTTGTTGTGTCACACTATCAATGGGTATGGAAATGTGGTGTTTAGCTTGGAAAATACCAGATTGATCCAAACTGTTTTTATTGATTAGCACGACTCCACCCCATGCCAATTCAGGAATTTGCCTTACGCTACTGTTTTGTGTTATCCTCTGTGTGGGTTTGTCAGTTCATAAACGATAATTATAATACCTAAATAAATAGTACTGTCCCACGCATTGCTTTTCAGGTCATTGAACATCATTTGCATTAGTAGGTCAAAATGACGGTGAAAATACCCTAGTTATGGCGCATAATTCGACTATCTTTTGATCGCATTGAAAAGATGAGTAGAATTGTCGACTTTGTCCTCCTACTCTGTTTGTGAAAAGTGCAACAGTGTCGATCTTTTGTTGCTTAAAATCCTTTTTATCTTTGAGATAATGAGGGGGATTCGTTCATAATGCGGCACGGTACATGGACATCACTGAATTAGAACGCTTTTGGAAATTGGAAATATGTGATTTCATTCATTTTCGTTTTACAAGATACAAGACTCGGGTAGTTCTCATAATTAAAAAAAAATTCGCTTATATTATTTAAGGCATTCAAAAGAGAGCATTAAAAATCAGAGCAGATTGAGAAATCCCTCTGATCAAATA
The DNA here is from genome assembly GCA_036244855.1 of Temnopleurus reevesii. Taxonomy (NCBI): domain Eukaryota; kingdom Metazoa; phylum Echinodermata; class Echinoidea; order Temnopleuroida; family Temnopleuridae; genus Temnopleurus; species Temnopleurus reevesii. Next base: position 55,467 of record BQKZ01002135.1, read on the forward strand.
TCATCCCCAAATTCAAAGTGTAAATTTGAAAAGTTGCATTTCAGATTGATTTTTTTTTAAATGGGTGAGATTATGACCTTAAGTAGGCATAAAGGTGCCTCTAGAGAATTTTCAATCCAAATGAAGGATTATCTAAACCATGATTTAAAAAAATTCAAAAGGCTGCCTGACATGCTTCTACTTTAAACATACTTTACCTGCGCAAATCAAACTTACCTACTGAATGCAAGTTATTGTAGGTAAGTTTATTAAAAAAAATCAGAACTATGAAAAGAGTGATGAAAAGGCAAATAATAACAACTGACATGGGGCTGGGGCTGAACTCCCACTTTTCCATTATGACGTATCATCGGAAAAACTGTTTACAAGAAACTTTTCCCTGTCAGACAAAGGCTTACAACAAACACTAACAACACGCGCAGACGCACTCTACAGACAAACATACATATACCAACATCACTTACACACCCATACTTACACAATATCACACTACACGCAGTGTAACTTTACACACCCACCCACGAGCACTCACATGTAGAAAACACACACATGCACACGCACACACATCGACAAATATTTTCCACATAGATGTAGGCCCATACACTTATACTTGCACACATACAAACACTAACAGTCGCAAACATACACACACAAATCTACCAAAACACACATTTTCACATACATCTACATGAACGCACAAATACACACCACACCAACACACACCAAGAATATTATTTTGTAAATGTAAAATCGTTATACTCTTGGTTTTTATAACAAAATTAAACATAGTATAACCAGCTCTACAAACATCCACCATTTATCATTACATTATGAAAATATCTAGCGATTCAATTATAGATAGGTAAAAACAAAAACAAACTGAGACATGAATTACTTGTACTTTCAGGCTTATACACTCGGGCAGATGTGATAGAAACATGCGATTCTCTGACTATGCGAGCACAATGGCGCCAAAATTTGTGTGAATTTATATCACTGAATAGTAAAAGCAAGACGTGTGGGAAAGCAGTGAGAAAATCAACAAAATAGCTATTTGTCATTTTGTAAATGGAATGTTGTGTGTATATTGTGTTGTATGGATCATATGAAGTCGAACCGGGAAAATTAATGATCCGCGAACACATGCATTGCATAGATGTGTAGAGCATTCTTCGGGGTAGGTCATGGGATTATTTAAGGTTCAATTGATGTCAAATTACGAATAAGATCAGACAACAACAACAGCAACAGCATCAACAACTGAAAAATGTTGAAAAAATGAGCAGCATTCATGATCCATGCCGTACACAAATAGGTATAACTGGGATACTTTTCTTGCTAATCTTACGGTAGGTTTTATTTGCATTATACCGGTACTGTATAGGTGTTTCATTCGCGTCTTACCGTATATATATGAAGCGCATACATCATGTACGAATGAAAATGTGCGTTGCAATTTGCAGCAGATTTCCAGTTGACTTGCGATCAATTGAAACTTTTGAACAACACCCCCCCCCCAAAGACCATGAAAAATGGGTGTCAAGAATGCCAGCGCTCTGTCGCGAAAAAGGGTTTGTTTTAAATCCTCCTTTAAACATGTTAAAGTTTTGACAACAAAAAATAATTTAGGGGTACAAGAATTGCCAATAAGCTTCCGTGTTTCAGATAACTCTTTGATACCGTATCCCATATGAGTATCTATGATCAGTTTAATGTGAATGAAAATGTAAAAAAAAAAAAGAAGAAAAACATGATAACCAGTTTGAGCCAGGCTTGGCTTAAATATTCATTTCAGTTTCAGTTCAGTTTATTTTATTTTCATTTCCAATCAAATCAAATTATAGTGAAAAAATAAATTACAAAGTTCAAAATCAATCAAGATATATAAATAAATTCATACATTAAAAGTAAACATGTGGTAGAATAGTAAGATATATCGACAACAGAAATTATGATAGGACTGGAAATGGAGGGGTATACTAAAAAGCAGCGCTTGCATGCAGAGTGTATACCCCTCGAAAAAAAATATAGAATTAAATGTGTACAAATAAATATTATTACTATAATTATATATATATACACGAATGAATACACAGTACACATATAAATATACAAGTAATATACAATACGGAGACAGGAAAGAGAAACAGGACAGTTACAAATACATTACGAAGAAGGGTGAAGCAAGAGATAGAAGGGAGAGAAATTAATGAATGATAAACGCCTTAAAATCCAAATTTAGTTAGTTAGTTTTAGAGCCAATTTGAGCGGCTCGGTCGGTGGAAGGCGACCAAAAAGCTTTTTAGATCTTATTTGCGGAAAATCAATGCGTTGTTTCTTTTGCTTGATTAGAGCCCAAGTACAGTTTTGGTAAAAGCGAATATTTTTATCGCCAAATTTTGTCTTCAAATCTATATAAAATGAAACATGATATCATGAACATGTTGTGCAAAAGATTGTGCGAAAAATGAACAAGTTTTGGAAAAGTTATAACCTAAAATTTCAGCGTCGTGTCCCCCGAAGCTAATTCAATATATTCTTTCTTGATAAAGGACAACTTCTCATTCACAGAATTGGATGAAAATTTCAGAATTTATTCTTTGTGTATTCCTTTTTATCATGCTTTAATCAAATCTTGGAAATAACTTTGTATATGCCCGATAAGAAGCAAAATATTGCTATAACCAAGAGAGGGTGCTAAATACGATTTAATGGTCAAATTCAAATTTTGAAAAGAATTAGCTCGTATAAAAATGTGCTATGGTCTTAAAATGTGTATAAAAATTACATGTCATGGTAAATATCACAAAAATTCACATTTCTTAATCTTTACCAAAACTACACTTGAGCTTTAATGTTTTTCATTCATGAGAGACTATTTCTAAGATTTCATATTCATTTCATATTTCATTTATTAATTTATTCTGTATCTTTCATTTTTTCCATAACAAAACAAACAGCTGAACATGAATATGTACATTAATACATTTTTACCAGAAAAAAAAGAAAATGACTGTTTAATGTATAAAATTATACTTAAAACAAAGTTTGCAGATTTGCAAGAAAATAAAATGAAAACAGAAAAGGACATGTTGGAAAGCAAGCTTGTATGATACATGTCCTTGGTTACAAAAATATAGTGCAACGTTGTAATGATCATTTAGCACACTCTCTATTTCGAGCGATTAAAACTAATCTATTTCGATCGTCCTGGAGGACAGATGTCTGGAAAAGATTGAGTATTTTTAATCTACGAATCATAAACACGTTAGATTGAATTTGTCAATGATTTTTAATCAAAGGAGATTAGTATCTAATCCGAGCTGTTGATTAGAAATGAAACTCCACTTTCACATTAATTATTAATTTTACTTGATTTGAAATTGCTCATCAAACTCCATAAAAATGGCAGTTTCTACTGGTATGTCCTTCATGGCAATCAAAATTATCATCACTTTCATTTTGACGCGCTCATATTCTATTTCGTCAGTGTTTTCACAATTTGACGGTAGCCGAAGGGTAAACCAGTTGTAACTTTACTTCAACGTAATCTTCTCGAGAATTAAAACAATTTTCTATAGGATGTCCTTTGAATCGACACTATATGACGGGATTCATTTATCCTTCTGCAATGATACCCTTTGCCTACACTCACTTTAAAACACAGACGATTTATGACTCGATCAATTTGCATTTCAATCACAATAAACTTTGTATTTATTTTTCAATTATGTTTGCAATGAATGTATATCTCTTTTTCCCCATTTTACCTCATATCTTCAGACATCATGCTGCTCGGGATGGAAAAGTGATATTCATTGCATCCCAGCAGATCATCAGATCAAAAGAAGTGAGTTTTAGTGTAAGAGATAATTATACAGCAATTGACAATGAAATTAATTGATATGAACAGCTACTCAATCCATGTTTCATAATGTGTCTGCAGGAAAAAAAACGCTGTTGTATAG
>BQKZ01002135.1:64788-77672 GCA_036244855.1 Temnopleurus reevesii
ATGGTAGCCTGTCGACAGTAGAAAATGAGTCCGCATGTGACATGCGCATTTAAAGATGCGCGGATCAGTTTGGGCACTGGCCGTTTGATGCGCAGATCAAATGCGCACTAGTTTTCTACCGTCCACGAGCCTCCGTCGTCCGAATTTGAAAACCCATTAGTTTCATTTGTCGTTTAATCCTGCAGTTCCTATCAAAACCATTGAAATTGGACCTTATCGTTCGGAACATCGTGATCTTCCAAGACCAAGACCCTTTCGAGTATTCCTCAAACTTACACATGGTGCTCGCTGACTTGGAGGTGTATGTCACGAATACGTCATCTTATACGGACATGACGACGCCCGTGGCCGAAAGAGCTGACTCCACGCAGTATCTCGTGTAAGATATTTTAAAGTGACTCAATATCTCCTATCTGAAACGTGTAAACCTGCTACGACCACCATTTTTAAGGAAGATTTTACAAATATTCTACGCATAATATAAAGAACAGCAAAGGGTGGCGTCATCATCAAAAATTATTTTGGAATTCCTAATTCTATTTTCCCTTTTTTGTAGGGGGAGGGGGGCTTGTCAGCTCTTCACGGAGTTTGGAGTGCCAAAACGTCAAGAACACGATATAAACTATTTCAGTGAAATAAAGTGGGTCATGAATAATAAATCCGTACGATGTGTATTCAACTGTGCAGGTACAACAATCACAAGCCGGTCTGATTTGAATAGCATTACATATGACCATTGAAATGGCGTTGGATTTAATTTTAGGGAAGTAGTAAATTGGTCGGGCCCGCAGACTGTAAAATTTTGGATGCATGCCTTCAAAGAAGAAAAAAGACGAAGAAAAATAACGTTATTGAGATCAATGAAGCAAAGCTGCGGCACTTTGTAAGCTGCAAATAGAAACTGCACCATGGCCTTTCTGAATCTCTTCTGACATAATTATTGATGCGTTTGTTAATTTCCTCAGAGCTGTCGAGGAGCCCACATCAGTGAATGATCGAGAGAACTTCGCTTTCGGTGCTGCCACTCTGGGCACGATGTGTACACCACGAGCAGTTGGTCTAGTAAAGGTATTTATCTTTGGGCTCAGGGAAATGATATGATGAAAGAAACATTTCATGATAACAAAAAGTATTTTCTAGTGAAATCATACCATGTCAAAGTTTACAAACACTAGTTTTCCTTTAAATCTAAACTAGAGCTCTTACTACTACTAATACTGGAAATATACTACTGATACTATTACTACTACTACTACTACTACTACTACTACTACTACTACTACTACTACTACTACTACTACTACTACTACAGCTACTACTACTACTACCACAACTACCATGACTACTTCTACTATTACTAACATTACTACTAGTATTACAACAATAACAACTTCTGCTACTACAACTACTAATACTCATGATACTATTTGTACTGGTACTACTTCTGCTACTACTAGAAGTCTACGACGGCTACTTTGTTCTAAATTGAACGATTTTACACTGAATCGAATGACATATTGATGAAGTAGTGCTAATATCATAATATGTATTACTACACTAGCTGATTCAAGTCATGAATGTTATCTTTTTTACAGGATGTCATCGGTGTTAATGAAAACTTCCTTATACGATCAGCAGGGACTTTGGCAAGGAATATCGCGAGGAACATTGGACTGCATAACGAGGATTATTATGAGATGAAAGACGGTAACAGATATCAAACATATTTCTTTTGCAATGTGATTTATAAATAGACAGGTTTATTAACAGATTCAAATTTATGCAGGTTTCTTCCTAAAGAAATAAAGGAACGGTATTATTTTTTTAAACCGGTCGGTAAGAATTGAATACTCGGAATCAAGTGTACACAGGCTTGTGGGTATGTCGATCAAGCCTCGAAAAAGGTTTCGGGTTGTCAAGAGCATTCCTTGTGTATACAGAACATATACAATTTCAGGTATTAGTAAACTACCCCTAAACTCACCAGTTACCCCAGCTGGGATGACTTTCTTATGGTGAAAACTGCATAGCGCAATATGTGGATCTTCATGAGCTTTCATAGTCGTTAGGCAAGAATAGCAATTTTGTCTCCGCAGATTAGGAAAATTGATATAACGAAAATAAACAAATGATGCTTGCACTACTAGATTTTGATGTCAAATGTGCACTCTCTTGAAAATGTGCGGGGTTGCAAAACATCACCCTAGTATGCAATGAACCAATTTACTTCAGTTTATTTTTAGAGAGTTGGATACTTTTCTTTCCAGATACACATTATCAATTTTTCACTGGAACACACAAAAAATGATATAAATATTAAAATAATATGATGTCTAAATATCGATGTACAGTCAAACCTGTCTACAGAGTCCACCCCAAGGGAAACAAAAAAGTGGCCACTGTAGACAGGTGGCCTCTATAGACAGGTTCTATAACATGCATTTTCACCTGGAGGGAATCAATTTAAGTGGCCACTGTAGACAGGTGGCCTCTATAGACAGGTTCTATAACATGCATTTTCACCTGGAGGGAATCAATTTAAGTGGCCACTATAGACAGGTGGTCACTATGGACAGGTTTGACAGTATATCAAGTGTCATTAAAGTTGAGAATAAAAAATGTGCACATAGAGTGGCCTTAAATGTTTTGCTAATTTTCTCTCATTCTTCCAGGTGTTGTCTGTAGCTGCAGCACTGGCAATTGCATCATGAATCCAGAAACATCGTAAGACTTTCATTGCTAACTTAATATTATTATTTTATTTCATCCATCCGTTGAGTCGGGAAAAGAGGGTGTTTTCGTTATTGATGAACGAAGGCTTGTGGATTGTATCGCTTCGCATAAACACTCGTTTTCTACCGTCTACATTTATCCAATTTTGAAAGCACAAAATGAGTGACTTCAAGTACGGTGTTGAACGCTGGTGTTGGTGTTGCAGCAAAACCAACACCAACCTCAACACCAAACTTGAAGTCTGTCAGTGTTTGGGGTAGACCTCCCAAGATTCTAACGTATTTCCGATCGTTTCTGTATCACTTCTGTAAACTGACCGACGGTGTTGGAGCTCGGTTTACGGACCGTCATGCTCTCTCAACACCAACACCAACACCGAACACCGTACTTGAAGACACGCAATAAGGGCATTTTAATTATCACGGTAAAGCATGAAAGCTCATCAGATAGATAAAGATTTAAAACAGTGATGTTGTAGAGCGGCGTATCTAGATGAACAAAGATAAGAAGGCAAAAAGGCAATATATATAATATATAAATAAAAGAAGACGAAATACCAAATGAGACAGAGGTTTTATGGAAGATTTTTTTTTATCACTACCTTTCAAAGACTTTACTAAAGCAATGTTAAAAAAAGTTCTACGCATATAGAATAGAAAAAAGTTCCGATATGAAAAGTTTCGTAATTCATTTACAAACGTCCTTCGAATATAACAATTCTTCAATTCAGGCAATGTAATATCATTTTACAGTTTGTGTGTAATTCTACTGCCGATTATTTTCGTTTTAAAATGTTTATCAAGTTTTTCCTTATAAAGTGATACAAAAACATCGATTCGATGACTAGGTACCGAAGGAAATAAGGAATAAAGGAATAGATAATTCCTCTTATTTTTGTATACTCTATAATCTTCAGAGATTGGTTGTCTACCGCTCCGAGTGTTCTGGCCCAATGCACCATAAAGGCGTATAATGATATCCTGAGCGCTGGCGGACTGCAATGCCTCTATGACCGCCCAGCACCAGCGGTGAGTGACCATGCCTTGTTTCGGAAATATACATTCTAATATTTTTGAATGTGTGTGTGTGTGTGTGTGTGTGTGTGTGTGTGTGCGTGTGTGCGGGGCGCTGTGGTGTTTGTGGTTCTGACTCCCGCCTTCCAACCAGAGGATCGTAAGTTTAAATCCCATCCATGGCGTTAATTTCCTTCAGAAAGAAATTCATCGAGGTTGTACTGCACTGAACCCAGGTGAGGTGAGTGGGTACTTGGTACTTTCTTAAAGCTTGTGCGCCTAATAGATGCACCGCTGGAACCAGGGTAATTATTCTGCAATTATATAGCTCTTAGGGACTTATCCTGAAGAGATGATATAAAAGTCTGTTATTATCATTATTAGTAGTAGTATCGATCGCACTAGCGCGCGCATGTATGTGTGTGTGTGGGGGGGGGGGGGGCTGATTGGCGCATGGTTGGACTCCCCACGACGCTGAACATTGTATAATGACTGGCGGTTACATTATCGCCGGCCAAAAAGTGAAGTTATAAAGTGAAAAAATTAATGCACAAATAAAATAAAATATATAATTTGAAAATGGTACTTTTTAGGTAGCTGAGCAATGTCATTCGTATGATGTATAATCAAGTCGGACCGACAGTCCTTTTCTAAGAGAATAAAACATGGCTGGAGCACCGGAAACATTGATTAACATTAAATGTAAACGTAATAAAGAAGATTTGGTAATTACCTCATCACCCTGGATTAGGAGTGTCTGTTCTGATTGAAATTTCTTATGACAGTTTAAAATTAATATAATTTTTGACATATTTAAATTGATTAACTATTATTTCATTCTTCACAGAATCCAAGATGTGGAAATGGATATATCGACGAAGGAGAAGATTGTGACTGCGGTGAAGGTGTAAGTTATTTTCTAGAATCCTTACTTTTAAACTACGTGTTAACCAAATCCTATCAAAAACCTTCTTTTACATCCTAATGGTATTGGAAAAAAATCCATCATGAGTGTTTCGTATGTATAACCAACTCTACAAAGATCCATAGCCCAACATATTGACGTATAGGACAGACGAATATGAATATTGGTCAGTTCGTCACCATTTGGAAAGCTGAAGTTAGACATTTAACACATTTCTGCACACTAAAAGATAAAATTCGTTGCCATCTTACATTCGTCACCATTCAGCAAACTATAATTAGGGATTCGTCACCATTTTGGGAACTGACATAGGAATTTCGCCATCATTGGCCAAAGTAAATTATGACATTCTTCAACACATGGTAAACGGAAATTGGACATTCAATAGTATCCGCTAAAGTCCGCATAATGAAATTATACATTCGTTCACATTTGGCCGACTGAAATTAGACTGAAACTGGACTTTCGTCAACATAAGGACATACAAGTTTGATGATTCGTCACCATTTGGAAAACTGAAGTTAGAAATTTATCACCATTCGTGAAACAGAACTCGCACCCTTCGGCAAACAGAAATTGGACATTCGTCACCATTTGGCAAACATATATTGGACGTTCGTCACCATTAGGATATACGAATATGGAACTTCGTCACCATTTAGCAAACAGAAATGTGATATTCGTCACCATTTGGCAAACATATATTGGACGTTCGTCACCATTAGGATATACGAATATGGAACTTCGTCACCATTTGGCAAAGAGAAATTGGATAATTGTCACCATTTGGCAAACAGAAATGTGACATTTGTCACCTTTTGGCAAACAGAAATTTGACATTTGTCACCATTTGGCAAACATATATTGGACGTTCGTCCCTATTTGGCAAACAGAAATAAAACATTCTCTAACATTTGTTAAACAGAAATTGACCATTCATCACCATTTTCAAGCGGAAATTTGGCGTTAGTCGCTATTTGGCAAACTAGAGCTTAATATTTCTCACCATTTATCAAATAGGAATCAGACATTTGTCATCATTCAGCAAACTAGAATTGCATATTCATCATCATTCGGAAAACGAATATCAGATATTTTTCAACATTCGGTAAACAAAGCTTAGCGATTCATCACCATTCAGCAAACAAAGATTTGAGGTTCGTCATCATTCGGAAAATCAAAATTTGACAATCGTCACCATCGGCACACTGGAATTTGACATTCGTCACCATTTGACAAACAAATATTGGACAATGGTCACCATTCGGCAAGCTGGAATAGTCATTCGTCATCATTCGGCAAACTGGAATTTGCCATTCGTTGCCATCCGGCAAACTGAAATTTGACATTTGTTACCATTCGGCAAACAGAAATCGGAAATTTGTCACCGTTCGACAAACGGATATTTGACACTGGTCAGCATTTGGAAAACAGAAATTTGACATTTGTCACCAGTCGGCAAACTGACGTTAAACAGAAATCGCAACATTTAGCAAACAGAAAATTGACATTCGTCACCATTTGTCAAGCGAAAATTAGACATTTGCCACCATTTGACAAGCAGAAATGGGACATTTGTTACCATGAGCCAAACAGAAATGGGACATTCGTCAACATTTGTCGAACGGAAATTAGACATTCGTCATCATATAGCAAACTGGAATTAAACATTTCTCACCATTTGGCAAATAGAAATTAATCATTCGTCACCATTCGGCAAACAGTAATTAAACATTCGTCACCATTAGGCAAGCAGAAATGAGAAATTCGTCACCATTTGGCAAGCTGAAATTGGACATTCGTCATCATTCGGCAAACGAATATCATACATTGGCCACGACTCGGCAAGCAGAAATGAGACATTCGTCAACATTTTACATGCATAAATTAGACATTCATCATTATTCGGCAAACTGAAATTTGACATTTGTTTCCATTGGGCAAACAAGAATTAGACGTTCGTCACCATTTGGCATACAGGAATTGAATATTTGTCACCATTTAGAAAACTGAAATTTGACATTTGCCACCATGCGGCAAACGAAAATCAGAAGTTCGTCACCATTTGGCAAACAGAAATTAGGAATTCGTCACCATTCGGCAAACAGGAATTAGACATTCTTCCATATTCGGCAAACAGAAATTAGACGTTCGTCGCCATTTGGTAAACAGAAATGGGGCATGCGTTACCATTCGGAAAATAGAAATAGGACACACATCACCTCAGTGTTCTCCCAGAAATATTTTTTATCGGTATTGAAGTTAGTTTCACAGTCTTATATTTACTTATTTATAATCATATGGAATCATTCTTCTTGCAACCAGGACTGTGCATGCTGTGACTCTGCAACGTGTCAATTCACAGAGGGTAGTGAATGCCAGGAAGGGGACTGCTGCAACGAATGCAAGGTAGTTTGGAGATTTAATCCTTTCACTTTTTTTCTATATTGCCAGTATTCTAACGACGCGACGGGAGCCAGAGAGTATTGTTACACGAAATGAATTACAAATCCATCGAAACATGTCCTATAGAATTAGCATGTGCATTTCGATAGGATGCCTTTTGAATTGGTGCTATGTCGGTATTTATTTGTCTTCAAGCAACAATACCCTTTGGCTCCCGTCACGTCGTGAAAACACGGACGATATATTTGCCATTCTTTCTTGCAATGTACGTGTCTAAAAATTATTAAATTAGTGACAAGTTTTACATGTCACTAATTTAGCATGTCACAATAGCATGACACATATATTCAATTATAATAATTTTATGACGTTACAAAATGTATTCTAGTTTAACGTATCGCTCTAAAATGAAGCAGGATCAAAATTATATTTTGTTTCTTATTTTAATTCACACAGTTGATGAGCAGTGACGTAATTTGCCGTCAAGCAACCGGTGAATGTGACGTAACCGATAGGTGCGATGGCGTGTCGGGAAAGGTGAGAAGCAATTTCTTTAAATTTAATATACGACTTTCGTAATGTATTCAAATTTTATCTGACAAAAATCTTTCTTTTTTTAAGTGTGATTTTTGTTGTAATGATCGTCTCATTTTTAAAAATTTGTGATACTGTCTCACGGTAAAAATGTTCTCAAGCGAAATATAACTTGCTAGCTCGCTGGTCCATCTTAAAGATGCCGTGATTTTTCTTTTCACAAATCTTCGCAATCAAAATGGCCACGGACAGTTTGTGACGAGTTTGCGCCCTCTGAACGCCATGTCGCACCGCCTTTAAAGATGTTGAATTCAAATAGACGACTTTCGTAATGTATTCGAATTTTATGCACGCTTCTTTGTCAAATGCACAATGATAAGCTATTTGTCCACATGATATGAAATAATCCTATTTCAATGGAAGGAATGTGAATAGCAAGCAGTAGTTGTTGCTAGGTTGGTCAAGCTACAATGTTTATATAACCTAGCAACGTTAATGTATGCAAGTAGCATTCTGACTATTGAATTATCGTTATCTTCTGGTAGCTGAATACATACTTCTTCTTGGGGCAAGCGTAAATAAATTTGAATACATTACGAAACTGGTCTATTTGATAGTCATTGATGAAAACATTTTATATCTTCGGAGGCTGAAACTTTGCGAATACGGAAGGTCGTTTCCGACGAGTTCGCCCGCGCACTGTCTAACGCAGCAATTTGTATGTAAGCTGGTCTTCACATTGGTTCAAAATAATTACCCTCATATGAAAAATGAGCACAATAGAATGAAAAAAGTAATATACTTATCTTTTGTTTCTCTCTGCAGTGTCCAGTAGATGCATATGCTCATGACGGAACACCATGCGGAAATGGACAAGTAAGTATATCCCTGCATTAGGAACAGTGAAAGCGACGGCAGTAAAATGTAAATAATTATGTATCACTTTCACTAATTTTCAGCGATCAGGAATTGTTAAGAAGGATATATCAAGAAGAAGAAATAATTCATGCATTTTAAACAGACTTCATGTTCATATAGCTTTGTGTATACGAGAACTTTCGCAACTATCAAAAACAAATAGATTGGGCTGGAGATCGGTTTTCTAATCAATTTAAAAGACGCAGAATGTGCCAGTGAGTGATGAATAAATCGAACAAAATGAATTCAAATGGAAATGGTAGTGACATAGATATTTTCCTGGGGATGGATTTAATTCTCCAGCAAATTTCCCAAATTTCTAAACCAAAAAATAGCTCGTCTGAATATATACATTTGTCGCAAAATTCGATGGGCCTGCGATTTTGACGAAGGAATATAATGGAAATAAATGATATATATATAAATATTAGGTAAACATTCTGCGGTGTTTTCACAAAGTGACAGTAGCCAATCCATGGTTATCTTTAGATGAAGATAATCCACGTAGCACCAAAACATTCGGTGTCATATTAAACTGCGTGTTAAACACACATTAGGCCGGTAATCTTTGTTTCTTACCAACGAACGGAGTTACACCAGTATTTTCCTTAAACATGCTGGTAACAATTTAAGTACATAACTTTGAATCCAGTTTCCATGCATTATTTGTTGGACGAACCTCGGGCAAGCGTTCCGGTCGAACACATGAAATGTGCACTATATGTAATATTGCCCTTTGGCTTTTGTAACCTCAATATGATATTAACAGACAATAGTTCCGTACGCTGTGTATTCAACTAAGCGCACACGGCAATGGCAAGGCAGTTTCAATTTCAATAGCATTACACAAAGGAGCATTGAATTTGCGTTCGACTTAATTCTTCAGAAATAGTTTATATCGTGTTCTTCGTGAAAACACGAACGAATTTGTTTTTCTCATCAATGAGTTATGACTGTGCAAACGTTGCTTCTGTGTTTCTCTTTACAGGGGTACTGCTACAGGGGGAGATGCCCTTCTCTTGATAACCAGTGTCAAAACTCAATGGGAGAGGGTAAGAATATTTCTATATCATTTACAATAATACAATAACATACCTGGGAGGTGTTTCACCAAGATAAGAAACACTTTGCGCACGTCTTTACGTTCGACTGGTATCCCTTCCTGTGCGTAATAATTCATAATAGTGCGCGCATTCAGCGCAAGAATTGATACCAGTCGAACGTAAAGTTGTGCGTAACTTTAAGAACGACTTGGTGAAGCACCTCCCAGGATTGCTAGAGTATATGGAGACTTTCAAGTTCAGATGTTAACAATAATAATAATAATAATGATAACAATAATAATAATAATAATTACATTTATAAGGCGCTTTATATAGTTGTTTCAAAGCGCACAGGTGGTCTGTCTAATCATAAAACCGGTAAAAATAATAATAATTACATTTATAAGGCGCTTTATACAGCTGTTTGAAATCGCACAGGTGGTCTGTCTAACCATAATACCGGTAAAAAAATCAATACATAGTACACAATTAATAGAAAACGAAATACTTTAAACTAACTGGGTGTACGCCTAAAAAATGTACTACAAAATTAGATTATAACTGTTTAAATAGGTGGGTCTTGAGTAGGAATTTAAGTAATTAAATCATTGCATAGTTGATTTTTTTTTATTCAATCTGCATGAAAAAAAACACCAAAGAAACAACAAGAAATATCATAAGTATGTTATCTATGAACATTAACCATGCTTTTCTTTCAGAAAACACTGTAAAACCAAATTATGAAACCTAAACAGAGGGTAACTATTGTTTCTTGTCCAAAACAAGAAGAATATTACGTAATCTTATCTGTAATCACTGTTATGTCTTCTTTATAATAAGTGTTGGTAAACAAAACAATCCTGTCAAATGCTTCCATGATTGATTTTCTGTTTACTTTGGTCAAATACCTGTTTCAAATTCTGATCAGATGAATACAAACATCTAAATTGAATATTGTCAATCTCATTTTTCTTTTCTCATGGACTGGCCAATCTTTATTCCAAGCATCATTATTTCAACACGAGTATTCGTTATAAAAATGTTACCATGATAACTTTATCAATTTTATCTTAAATAATTTGCAGATGCTGCTGCGGCCGACGCCGACTGTTACCAGCTGAACACGGCTGGGGCGACTCCCGACGGGCGATGCGGGATTGAAACCATTTTTTCTTCGAGCGCAGTTGTTTATGGCGCTTGTGACTCTGGGTAAGACTCCTTTGTCGTTGTTATAAGAGGGTATCACGAGTAATGATAGAATAAGCAGGAAAAAATGCAAAATTGAAACAAAAATTAGGAACATAACAAAACAATAGAGAACAAGCTAAACTTACATAAAACCTATTATGTTCTGTCTCATGTCCTGGAAAAATGTTTTTTTAAATGATGTATACAGTCCTCTGACATATTCTACCAGTATAAAAGCAACAACACGCCATAGATGCTGGTTGATATTGTATTTAGTTCTTTTGAATGTCCTCTATCAAATAACATAATTTATCGTTTATCCTAAAGAAAATCAAAACATAATTTATGATAATGACAAGAAATGCTAATTAGACATGAAAAAAAAACAAGACAAATTTATAGAAACAGCAGTGGTAATCAACTAAAGTAATGCGAATAAGATGTACATCTCAGTCCAATTACCCATATCTGCGTTAAAAACTTAAAAATGTCTGTTTTATTGTTCTTACAATTTACTTTTTTTTCTGATAGACGGATTAAATATGACTAAAAAAAGAGTTGATTATTAGACGTAACGGGTTATCATGATTACGACGACTTTATCGTTTTTAAATTTTATCAAACATTCAAGTTTCAAGACCAAGTGCAAGCGGTGCATACAGTTTATATTTAAAGATCAATGTTTCCTTTTTCAGAAATGCTCATTGTGGTGCTTTAAAATGTGCCAACGTAACTCAACTGAACGGTATAGGATTTGAAACACTCGATGCAGTTACAGATGGGACAATGTGCTCGTAAGTTGGTGTATTTATTTCCCATTTTGTTGTTGTTGTTTTGTTAATTTTTTATTATCATTATCATGATTATTCGTATATCTAAGATTCGTCATTGTCCTACAATTTTGAAAATTTTATCATCATTTTCCCTTAAGTTCGAATGTGCATTCAATTATCCCCCCCCTAGGAAAAATAATATGAACTCAAATATTCTATACCGATTTAATTGATATACATATATTCAATAAACATCAGATTAGATGTACCTCCTTATGGAATATCATAAATACAATATATCTGACAATTATATTCTAAGTCATTGAATTTGAAAAAGAAATCTAACTCTTGATATTTTTTTAGGTTGTATATGTTGCTTGTGAGCCACAATGTTAGGACGTCCAATGTCTTTTTTAATAATTTCTCCCACTGATTAGAAAGTTATCGAACAAAGATATCCCCCAAAATCTTCTTTGAAAGAGTAAATGAAATACCAAATAAATTAATTTGTCTGAAACAATTAACATGATATAGTCATTTCCGCAAAATTAATTCGAATGTCAAATCAATGGTCCTTTGTAATTCTATTCAAGACAGAACTGGCCTGTGATTGTTGTGTCCGCACAGTTCAATACACGTCATACGGATCTATTGTCCATGATCTACTTTATATTGTTAATATCTCGTTATACAGAGCTTTATGGGTGACAGATTATGCAGAGTCGGATTTTAGCGGTCTTGGAGATGTTTCATACGGAACAAAATGTGCGGATGGAAGTGTGAGTAGCATCTAATGATTGCAGTTCGTCATCATACTTGCCTATTTTCTACATTTCTATAGTATTTCGAGGGATCTTTTTAAAGAACAAATTCTGACACGTCCAGGAAGGTGGCCACATGATCGGAATCAAATTTTTTATTCAATATGTTTAATCCAATTTGGATTTTTCTCCACCAATGGCCCCTAATATGTAAGTGTTTAATTCAATCAATTTAGAGGGTAACCCTTCCAAACCACAGTTAATTACGACACATTTGCAGTTTAATCAACTCACTATATCTTTGGTTTGAATTTGGGATAAATAAACATCATTACACTGTAAAAATAGTCAGTGACAAATATTTCTTTCTCTTTTTGGTTATTGTAACAGGTCTGCATGGGATATACCTGTACCTCCATTGCTGATGCCTATGCTGCATTCGACAGCTGCCCGACGTCTACTCCTGGAGAGCCGTGCTCAGGAAATGGGGTGAGTTCAACCAGCACACACCTTGCATTCGGCTTACCAGGCGCGTAACATGCGAACAGGGGGTGGGGGGGGGGGGGGGGGGGGTAGCACCCCCAGAAGCC
>BQKZ01002136.1:0-18712 GCA_036244855.1 Temnopleurus reevesii
CTTGCCATCAAATCATCATCGTCCGTCGAAAGCAACGAGATGACGAGTAAATCTGAAGACGATGGTAGGACGACCCCGACGGAAGAACATAGGGCCAAGGAGGATGGAGATAAATCTCGAAAAATAGAGAGATGGCATGAAGAGATTAAACCAATCATCGCGCTTGCCATCAAATCATCATCGTCGGTAGAAAGCAATGCGATGTCGAGTAAATCTGAAGACGATGGTAGGACGACTCCAACTGAAGAACTGGAAGTTCCTAATGAATCTACAAAAGATCAACTATGTCATGAATGTAAAACGGATGTCGGGAACAAAGCCGTAGTCGTTCCAACAATATCGAGTTCATCAGCAGAGTATATCACAGCGGATGAAGCAGACGTACACCCTTCATGGCATAACGACAGAAGAACACCAGACCCGTTCAATATCAAGACGGAACCAAGCTCTACACCACCAAGAGATCCGGTAACTCTAGACTTTAAAAGCTCCCCATCATGTCCAGGAGAATCCGCAGATGGTTCAACAGCATTTGAACAGTATCCAGATGGTGGCGCTTTAGATATCGCCCATGAGGAAGAGGTAAGGACACATATTACTATGGAAACATCCAATCTTGATAATGGACGAAAGAGGAAGAAAATGAGTCAAGAGACGTCTCCAGATGGTGCAAACAGAAGCGCGGGTGACAAGGGTATTGTTGCTACTTCTTCATCAAGCGACACATCAATTACTAGCTCGTCTGAGTCATCCTCTCCACGAACTTTGAAAATGCCAAGCGGCAGAGGAAAGAAAAGGAGGCGAAAAACAGGAAGACGACAGATGAAGTCCCGTCGCAGGTCTAAGAGTCATGGTTGCTCTTCGTCTAACTCAAAGACATCACTGGCTGTTCAAGATGGTGACAGTGAAGGCGATGCACCAGCTAAACATCTCAACAAGAAGTCATTAACCAAAACACGTCCGCAGTTTATGACAACGAAGGTGACCATTGAGGAAGAAGATAAGTCTTCAGATATCTCACCAATATCTGAAGATATTGAACAAGCCGAGCACGCGGATGAGGACGAATGGGATGATGACACCTCAGATGAATCCACGAGCGAAGCCCAATCACCTACATCGCCGAAGACGAAGGTCCGCAGGAGCTCCAGGATCAAGATGAGAAGGGTTTCCAGCCTACCGAGGTTGAGATCTGAACGGAATCTACAAGATGTACTCCAGAGAAGCACATCGAGAACTCTGCTTCACACCAAGGTTGCGAAGAAATGCAGGAGAAAGAGTGCATTGTAATGAACAAAGACGAAGGAGCTCCAGACTGAAAATGGGTTTCCAGTCTACCGAGGTTGAGATCTGAACAGAAACTACCAGATGCACTCCAAAGAGGCACATCGCGAGCTCTGCTTCATACAAAGGTGACGAAGAAATACAGGAGAAGTAGAAAAAGTGCAGTGTGATTAACAAAGACGAAGGTCCGGAGGAGCACCAGGCTGAGGATAAGAAGGGTTTCCATCCTACCGAGGTTGAGACCAGAGGTGTTTCATCAAGATAAGAAAGACTTTAACAACGACTTTGAGTTCGACTGGTATCAGTTCTTGAGCTGAATGCGCGTAATTGTGTAAATCATTACGCGCAAAAAGAGATACCAGTCGATCTGAAAGTCGTTCTTAAAGTTCTTAAATCTTATCTTGGTGAAACACTACCCTGAATGGTATCTATCCGATGCGTTCCAGAGAAGCGCATCGAGAACTCTTCTTCACACCACGGTGACGAAGAAATTCAGAAGAAAAAGTGCAGTGTGTAAAAAAAAATGTTGTGGTAATTTGATCAAGGGGAGTGCAGCAATGATCAGCCTCGCGAATCAAATTACACTATTCCGCTTGAAAGTAATTATTCTTTCGTAATTCATTTTTTTTAGCGAAGTAAAATTTTAAGGCAACATTTTGGCCGACATGATTTCATAGGTTTTATTTTAAAGTATATTTTAGTCGTGGCTTGAAAGGGAATGTTAAGTCACGAAGATGCGCTTTAGCGATTCAGATGGATTTTTAATAAGGGATTTTTGCTGTTGTTGCATATTTTGATATTTTGAACTCATTTAATCATTGATATTTTCATTATTCTTATTATCAATTGCCTTTCTTTTTAAAACTCCAAATCATATTCACCTAGAGCTTGAAATGTTTGTTTTTATTTTCGTAATTGTTTTGTGGCAGTGATGAGTGATTTCAAAAATTATGTATTTTTGATAGTTTGTCTAGTTTTTACCGTTCATCGTTTTATTATGTTCGTATTATTGTTGTTTGATTAATTAATAAAATCGTGAATTCAGACGTCCCATTGTATTTCCTTACCGAATAGTATTCAACCCACAAATGACTAATATCTTTTCGAACTTGTAATTTTCTCATCATCATTTCTCTTTTATTCGTCCTTCTGAGGGATAATCTCTTTCTCTCTCTTTCTGTCTTTCTCACATGCTTATCTGTCCTATCCCTCTTCCTCCTCTCCTTAAAGCCCCAGCACACCAAACACGGCACGGCATAACGGCACGGTGTTAATGCAGTACACTGTATCTTGGTTATTATTGGCCAGCGCACTCCACTGCGCAAAGGATCTTGTTTAACAATTGACCAATCACAGGGGAGATATCGTGTAAATACAGTGGCGTGACATGTTTGGCGTGCCTGGGCCTTTAATCTCTCTCTCCCTTGCTCTCCATTTTTAAACCAAGCGATAATATTAATAAGACACAAATTATGTCGTCTGCCATATTTCATATAACTGCTTTATTATTATTGCTTTTGTTTTTATTTTGCTTGTCGTGGATACATGTACCATCAAAACCATAATCCATGCCCCTCATTTAACATAGCCATTTAGAAGCACCAGTACTGTATGTGTCATAAACCAACATTGTGGGATAAAAAATTAAGATTTGATATTTACGCTTTGAGTAACATAAATGAGAAGAACATATAATAGAAAGTTACAATATTGAAGAAAAAACATAATACACATTTTTGAAAGAGATAAAATGAATGCATCTTTACAGGTGGGAACAATGCCATCTATTGCTTTGATTGATAAAAATATAATGAAATTAGTAAACAAACATACATCAATCTGATGTTTTAATAATAAACCTTATGTTGCAATGCTAAATAAATATATCCTACATCTATCAAGAAATGCAGGTGATTAAAACAATAATTTACACATTGGTATGAAAATTTAATATGAAGGCCTTCACGTTTTGTTGTATTTGATTATATCCTCCTTTGAAACAGTATCGACCAAACTGATACCATTTGATATAAATGTATGGACTATTTTTTTAACAGTCAATATTTATGAAAAGGTATTGGTAGATGACAGAACGATTGATCTGCATATATAATATCGCTGGATGTGCCCAACCTATATCAATTAAAACTAACTTTAAAACTAATTTGGCCAGATAAAATTTGGCAACGTTTAACAGCAGAGATGAATGGGATTTGTGGAAAATAAACTTGAACTGAGAAGCCAACCATACAAAATATGCATGAATAGATATTAAAATGAGAATAAAAAGTAAAACTTGAAAGGCCAAACAGCTGAACCAAAATGTTTTCGCATGAGAGAATGGGTATGGTTACTGTTATTATGCTTTTCTCTCGTGACAAATCATTTGGTTCAGGTATTTGGTGACTCACACTTTAATTTCCACGCGAACATATTCCATAGGATTGGCACATATGATATAAGCACAGGAATGCTGAATGGGCGTAAACAAGCCCTAACATAGCAACAAGTATATGAACAGGATCTGATGATGTGTATTGCTTGCTAGCACTTGTTTCAATGCCAATGTCTAGGAGGCCATTTCATGAAACTTTGTCAGCAACAAAATTAGTCAGCGGCAGCAAATCCAGTGAAATCCTTGATTCTGATTGGCTTAAAACCACTGCCGCTGACTGATGTTATAGCAACTGTTGGAAAATCACCTCTTGTCGCACTGACTATACTTTTGATAAAAGTATACCTAATTGGAAAACTACAAACAAATCATTTTCTCTTGAGGGGCTTAATTCTACTGCTCTCATAGATATTATTACAGAGATGCCAACCCTCCTGTAATTACATGAGGAAAGAAATCAAAATCTGAGTCACCAAACAATTGACGTAAATGCTTGCGACAAGAGACAATGCAATGATCATACACTTTCTCTCATCCAAACATGTTTGATTCATTTGTTTGGTGATTCATATTTAACTTTCTATGATCATGGATATCCCAGAAGAATGGCATTTCAGCTACGCTTTTATTTGTCATAAAAAGTGATAAAAATATAAATATCCTCATTCTCCACCTATTTTCATTAACACAGTACAAGGAATGGATTGATTTTGTTTAATGTTCGGTAAGCGCAGAATAGCGAAATGAATAACTTCCTCAAAGTAAAAAAAGTTGCCATTAAAAGTATTTCCATTGTGAATACATTACAATATTAACATAAATATGCCCTGCAATACAATTTGTATTACAACAGAAAATGTCCCCTTTTAAAAATATCCGATTCATAAACAGTACATTTTCTCCACCTGTCCATATAATTTATTTGGTAATCAAAGTCACGTCTCATTATTTCAGTTCACCTTTATACCCGCCAAAAACTCAAATAGGTTCATTAATAGAGTAAAGTAAAAACAAATAAAAAGATCTGTCAATTAGTGTAACTTAAAATATCCTCTCACATGATAAAACAAATAACCCTATCTAGCATTTCAAAGAACGAAATGATTAATTGTTAATCCCCAACAGGATATAAACTATTTCCGTAAAATAAAATGGCCATGGAACAATTGATCCATATGTAGTGTACTAAAATGTGTGTACATAACAATCACAAGCCATTTCCGATTTGAATAGCATTACAAAAGAGCCTTGAATTGGCGTTTGACTTGAATTTAAGGAAATAGATTATATCGTGTTATACAAATTAGGATAACATATCATTTTTGTAAACAAAATTATAGTACAAAATAAATATATATAGATGTCAGCAATGACTTGATAGGCAAATAATATATACAAATCAGTTTCCAATAATGCATCTACAGTTTGTATAACCTCAAACATAAAATGGCTTCCTCATATCTCGTCCCCAGTATAATAAATGTTCATTACCATTTAAAACAAAATAAATAAGCAGATACAAATCCATTGACTGAACTTCTTTCAGATGCTACAAGCAAATCTACAAAATAATACGGGCAAGTCTACTTAAATATCCTCATCCATTTCATTTAAGGTGTCATGCAGGCAGGTGTTTCACCAAGTTGTTCTTAAAGTTACGCAAAACTTTACGTTCGACTGGTATCAATTCTTGCGCTGAATGCGCGCACTATCATGAATTATTACGCACAAGAAGGGGTACCAGTCGAACGTAAAGTCGTGCGTAAAGTCTTTCTTATCTTGGTGAAACACCACCCAGGTCACGACAGAAAAGTGTAATATCAAAGGAAAATTTATTTATTACACAAATTGAATTTGTTTACTGTTATCATTTTAACAAGAGAGTTGTTGTTCTATAATTAATCTTGGCCCCATTAGTCACATAGGAGCCCGGTTGCAACACGATTCAATGAGACTATTTCTTCTGAGGCAGTTTACAGTAACTGTGAACTGAGCAAAGAGTCGTGTTCGATCATGTTGCTTCTGGGCTTCTATGTGACTGGGGCCTTCGATATAGAATTTCTTTTGTGTGACTCGCATGATATTTACATAAAATGGCTGGTCCGTAAAGTAACTCATATCATTTGTGGAGGTTTCATGGTGAAGTGACGGAAGTGTCATGGTGTGATGGTGTAGTGATACTGACTCTTGCCTTTCAACTAGAGGGTCGGAGGTTCGAAACCTACCTACAGTATTTATTTCCTTTCGCAAGAGATTCATCCACATTGTGCTGCACTCAACCAAGGTAAGGTATTACTTGAAATGCCATGTAAGCTGGTGTGTGCCGGGATAATGCCAGGGTTATAATACTGTGTTCATTGTAGAGTGCTATTAAAAGAGACTTCTCTTAAAAATAGATGTATTCGGTGCAATAGAAGTACATACTATTATTATTCTATTATCATTATATCATTGTTATTATTATTGTTGTTGTTATTATTATTATTATTATTATTATTGTTATTATTATTATTATTATCATAACACACTATTCACTCCATAATTCCTCCAATCTCCTAAATACAATGCCATCATTCATATCTGACTCCAAGTTCCTATGAATAGATGTAATGGTCTAGGATCAAGGATTAAGCGATCAATAATTTAAAGTTGCCCAATAATGACAATACACTTTCTGCAGATCATTGAAATCATCCAATAGTAACGTCTTTTCATAGTTCACAATATTAATCCATTTTTTTTTTATTCCTTGTAACGTTTGACGAAGGGGGTGTAAAATTACAAGATGTCAGTGAGAACCACAATACCAGTTCCATCTCATCGATCTGACCAAAAAAAAATGGAATTCAAATGGCTCTGCCTTCCTGAAACTGAAATCAATATTTTGTCATTGATACATGAACAGAGGTGCAAACTTATTTAAAATACGAATAAGGTCAAAATTAAAATGTGAACAATGCAACAACTGAATAAAAGTGAGAGAAAACATGGTAACAATTACCATATTCTCAGTCAACTACTTGTGATGAAAATATTCAATTTACATAACAATAAACCTGGGCGGTGTTTCACCAAGTAGTTCTTAAAGTTACGCACAACTTTAAGATCGAATGGTATCAATTATTGCGCTGAATGCGCATACTATTGTGAATTATACGCACAAGAAGTGATACCAGTCGAACGTAAATTCGTGCGTAAAGTCTTTCTTATCTTGGTGAAACACCTCCCTGGTGCAAATGCCATATGGGTTGGCATCTCTACAAGAGGACAAAATTGTGAAGCCTCGCAAGTTTGAACCATCTTGTTTTCTGATCAATGTAGTGGATAATAACAGGTACTTGACAAAATAGGTGGATGTACAATGGTATTGTATCATATTGAAAACAATCATTGAATGTCATAGATTTTGGTGCCCACTAATTAAGTGGAATTGGCAAAGAATATAGCTTTAACTTGGCAAATAAATGTTTTGACCATGATCTCTTTCTGAAGAAACATTCATTCAATATACTCTCCTCAAGATAAATTACATTCATTTGGTCATATGAAAATGATTATTTACACATCTGAAGATACAAAAATATATAATTTTCATGAAATGTATGAACATAATTATTCTTCTTTGTACAAAATTATTTCAATTGTTTTTTTTTTAGAATGAACAAGAACTGTCAAAACATTGATGGAAAACTTGTTTTCTCTCTCTCATGTATAGATACACAGAAATTACTTGTGTGTAAAAAGAGTAAATTGAAATAAAAATACAGAATTAAAAATAACAACTTTTGAGACATCATAAGCAATTAGCATCCATTGATTCCTTATGTGATAGCTATTCTAACATTTGCAGTGCTTTCGTTAGAGGGATTGCAAATTTTCATAATTTGAGGGTAAAAGCAAAGGAATGATTATAGACATTGGGGAAACAAAACACGCAAAAATAGCATGGAATAAAAGGGATTTTCAATTCGCTATTGTGAAGGAAACATTAATAAAGCAAAATAAGCAAAGTGCATTGCAAGCAAATTGTCTTTACTGATCATTTGATGTAATCATTGTTAAAGGCATAAAATCAAGCAATTTTGGGATAAAGCAGATTTCACCATTGTGGCGTCAGTGAGAAAAGTATATCTCAATCTATTTTGATGCCAGTGAAAGCGCAGATTTAACTTATACAGACCTAGGAATTGGCTGCGCACATTGGTGATCAGAGTCTTTACCTGAATTAACAGTTTGCTGACCAGAATCAGTAGGGTCTAATAAAAGGAATAATAATAATTAATCACAATTGATGAAAAAATTATACATTGCATAATTGTAACATATTCAAAATAAGAAATAGCAATATTTAAAAGAAATCAGTCTTTCCTGATTAACTGTTACCTAATATACACCACAATAAAATCCATATTATCCTCTTTAAAAGGTAAAAGAAAGATCCGAACCATGTGTAATCCCTGTGAGTAATTACAGACAAATAAATGAGTGTTTTGTTATTAATATCTTCTGTGCTATGATGATTTTGACTTTGACTTTTTGTTCTTATTTGAATGTTTCGATTTGGCAAAGCCTTTCTGTTCCTTGACAATACCATCATGGTCATCATCATGTTCAAACGTCCCACTAGATTCAGTGGTTCTGTTCTCAGGACTGTATTTCTTGCTTCTCTTGCCTCTGGCCAAGAGCGAAACAAAGAACAAACCTTTTTTCTTCTTTGAGTGGTCCATGCTGGCTTCGGAGGTTGTGACGATGTCCGGCTGGCCCGAGGAGATGTTGGTCGTGGACCCCATGGTGGATGAGCCGGTGCTTCCTCTGCGATGGCTCTTCCGGTGCTTGGACCCGCGGAGCTTGAAGACGGAAGCATATAGCCTGGCGCCGCGAGAGAGCTTCCCTTTCTTTGGTGCCTCATCACCTCCCCTCGCCACGGATAAAGAAGATGTTTTGTGATCGCCCTGATTTGCATAGATATTCGTAGGAGCAGGAGTCGCGGCTGAAGACGTGACATTGACTTTTACATTGTGACCAGCTGATACAGACGGCCACGCGGGCGTCTTCTTTTCATAGTTCCTCTTTGATTCCTCAGGTTGTGTTGCAGGTGTTTTCATTTCACTAGGCTCTTTGCGGACAGTATTAGATGCGGATAAAGAATTTGGTCCAGTGCTGATTTGAGGGTTGAGCGGGAGAGCATCTGATTTATTCACTTTAGGAGCTGTTACAGACAAACTTGCAGGCTGGTCTTTAACTTGTGGAGGTGATTCAATTGGTTTGACGTTGTCGGTCTTTGAACCTGTAACACAATACACTGTTGATTTCTCCGTATCTACATCACTTGGTAAAGGCACTTGAATAGTAGGATCAGTCTCTACGGTCTGTTTTCTTTCGCTGTCATCTGCAGCAAAGACATCATCTTCTACTGGGATATCATCTTTGCTCTCCACCACTAAAGCAGCAGCTTCCGGATGATCAATGTCAATGCTTGTCCGTGGAGTGTTGTTATTACTGTTGTTAGAGTTTCTCTCCGGATCATAGCTTACATGAATGAAATCCTCCATCTCCTCGATCATTGTATCGAGGTCGAGGTCTGCTGTCGTCTCGCACTCATCGTCCGCTTCCCGACCCTTGCTGTTCTTGCTCTCCGAACCTTTAGACGGGGAGGAGCTGACGGAATGTGCCTCGCCGTCACTCCCGAGGCTTGTGCTCATAAGGAGGGCTTGCGTCAGTTCCTCAGGCTGGACTGGCGATGAGGAATTTCTCTTGCTTGAGCCAGGGATCGCGATCCCATTGGAGCTAGTCTTCTCTGAAAGGGACACTTCTGCTTCGGAGTTATCTAAATGATGTCCATTCAAACCTACATTTAAATCATGAGTGCCATTCACATTCACATCAAGTGAACTACCACCATTCTGAATATTCATAGGATTATTGTTACCATCACCAGATGTTTCATCGATAAACGATCTCCTCTTCATATGTTTGATATCCTCATCAACCTGCAAGCAGAGTGCATCGATTTCTCCCAACACGTCGTCCGACTTCTCTTTGGGCGCATCGTCATCTGGAAGCGCCACGGCTGGAGTTGACACAGAACTTTCGTCCATGGATAATGACGTTACATCGCTCGTAGTATCTGCGTTCCCATCGCTGCTATCTTTGACGCTGCTGATGGATGCTTTCAAAGCACCAGCGCTCATTCCAATGGGCTTTGTGTTCTGCTTTTCATTGATAACCTCAGCCTCTACCATCGGCTGTCGGACAACCTCCCCTGTCTTCGCATCATCATCAAGGTAACTTCCTGTGTAGGTCAGCATATCTGGAGCAGATATCGGTGTAATATTCTTCCCAATATCACTGGTGCTACTCCCCGTATCCATAGCGATTGACTCCACAGACTTCTTCTCTTCCCTGCTGATCTACGCATTTCCTCCCGCTACAACACCTGGAGATTTTCCATCACTTTGAGGGGCTTTTCCCGCATCGGGCTTACCTCCTCTAGTGCCCACTTCTTCCTGAATGGATGCTACGCTAGGCAACCGGCTGCTATCTGTTGTGCTAACCCCGCCATCCGCTGTGGCATCCTTCTGCCGACTACCTCTCCGGGAGAGACTGGAGATACTGGAGGCTGTCGATCGAAGCGATCGCCGTGTGGACCTCCTCTTGGCTTTGATGGGGGTCTCCGGTGGGGGTGGCTCATCAGTCATCCGTGTCTTCTTCAGAACGAAGCCCTGAAGAATGATTTTAAAAAATGTATAAATGTTAGAGATTGCAAAAATATTTTATCTGATGATTAAAAAAATGAGCCATGTGAGAATTTTATGCCAAAATTAGGGTATCATTCTATCTCTTTCAGGAAACAATTTTTCCTGGTAGAGCAGTGCTATTTGCTTCACAATTTTAAGTGATTGCTATACATTTTCACGGATGCATAGCAATATTTCTGCATTGTTCATGTAAAAAATGAAATAATTGTTTTCTCCTCACAATTATTGCTATTCAATTCTTTTATTTGTAAATTATTCCCTGCTTTCAAATGCCCTTCAGGTTGTCTGTAGGACATACATGGGCAAATTCGTAAGCTCTTTGTAGATCAATCCTAAATTTTTTTCTCCTATTTCTAATTACTTCATTTGTAGAATTGCTTGAATCAATATAATTCAAGAGCATTACACCTACAGTTTTAAAATCAGGTATGAATAATGAAAAAATATTTCGCATATCTCCTATTGGGGGTTGGAAATACATAATTTATGGAAAAGACAACATCATCATATTTTTCTACCAGTATAAGATTTAGATTCTCTTATTTATTCTCTGTCAATGACATATCCGTACTTTTAAGTTCACAATCATTTTCTTATTTGATGTATTGATGAATACCATTGTTTTGATGAAAAATGAAATGAAATCAATCTCGCATCTTGAAAAAATATACCCATCCATACCTTTCTAATATCCTTGAGAAGGTTATCAATAAGGCATCCATCTTCTTCTTCCTCCGCCGGCTTGAGCCCAACGCTTGGCACTCCACCAGCTTTCTGCTTCAATGCTTTCTTCCTCTCCATCTCCTCTCTNTTTCAGTTTTCCGTATGATCGGACACACAATTCCATTCTAATGTAAAACACAATACCCGTTGCATTAAAACGATTGCTATGAAAACAAAATTGGCGAAGAGCTATTCTGCCAGAGCCTTCTTTTTCACACAAGGCATGTAAGGAATAACTTGGCAAATTGTCTTATGCAATGGAGCCAAGAAAAATATTTTGATTGTAATCTGTCTTCTATTTGCGGTCTATTTTGATTGGGCAAAGCAAAGAACATAATAACAGCCCAAGGCCATGGGCCCGTAACATAAAACATGCAATTAAACTTGCGATAGATATTAATCGGTAGTCTGTGGCATATTGTGTACCAAAGAGATACGACTATGTTTTTTACCAGGGGATAGAAAATTCTATGTTCCCGGCTCCATATCCCATAACTGTAGGTTATTGGACACATTGGAAAGAATGAACACTTATTAATAACCACATTTTTATTCATATTGCACGTCAGGTAACCGGAGAATACAGAACACAGGAGGAATTAAGATAGAAGGAGAAAGCAGAACTTTAAAACATGCATTCAGGAGACGGAACCGACGACGCGAAACACGCCAACGTTACAGAACAACAGGAGGACCGTCAGAAAATCAAGTCCTCGTCAACATCACCAACGTCGTCTTCGATGAAAGGGGGCGAATCCAAGCCTCTCAAGGTTCCACAAGGGGTGATTATTCGGACGCCAAGCGGGAGAGATTCCCAAGGACGTAGGACACCACCTCGCTTCTTCACCATTACAAATGAGCAGCTGCAGCAGAAATGTTCATCGGCTCACACAGATTCCATCGGGAAGAGACCTCCAAAGTTCAACGACACGGGCCAAGATCAGCGACGACTATGTTCCTCCAAGAGCCATCTGAGGACATCCGAGACATGCGCCAAGGTGGATCCAAAGGATGCCAGAGAGCACCCAGAGAAATCCAAAGGGTTGATTACTCTAAAGTCTCTATTGGAGGCAGAGATTCGAACCAGCATTTCTAATACACCAAAGGCACCTGACAGAGACGCACATAGAGAACCTGGGCAGAAAATCATTCAACATTCATCATCCTCTGCATCCGCAAGCATGAACTGCACACAAAAGCAGTCAGATAAGACATCTTCCGAAACTGACGAAGGACGAGGGTTAGTACTGGGAGACCTAGATGGTAGATTAGAGAAACCTTACACACCAGCAGGTAATGCTTCCGGTAGTTTGTTGTCGACCGCTGAGCTGTTCACCTCTAAGACAGTTCCAGAAACTTCAAAGGCACACGCTACACCAGCTCCTGAGTGCACGGTGGGTGGATCACACAGAAGCTCACCTTATCAACATCCAGCCAAGGTTAGCTTGCTTGATATGCTGCTTTCCAGTACAGAGCCATTAAACCGTGCTCCCCTTGGTCGTCTTGGTAAAGCGTCTTCCAACAAGGACAGGGAAGATGGTAATCTTAGGGTGTCTCCTCAACTACATCAGGATGTTGTGTTGGACCGTTGTAAGACCAAGATGTCACCCTCATTCACATCGAGCGGAGTGGCTTATCCAAAATGCACGGCAAATGACATCCAGAAAATCAAGGGTTCATGTCCACGAGAAGTCAATTTGAATGCAAAACATTCCTCTGATAGCAATAGCGTAAGCAATGCGTCAAGGAAATCCGACGCTATCGGGAAGACGCAATTGTCCTGGAATATTGCAGGGAATCTACAAACTGTGAACAATACAGGTATGAATGATGACCGTTCTGCTGCTTGTTCTGGAAAAGCAGGATCGAAATTGGATACATCGACATTGGTCATTAGCAGGAACCCTGATAACCCAGGGACGAAAATCGATGCGTCTCTCTCTTTAGGGCATGGCTCAACATCGCAGGATGATCCAGTGCTGACCGAATCAAAGAAAGGTGACCTCTTGATACACAGTTCCAATGCATCAGGTAACAACAGAGCAGTTTCAGCACATGGTTTTGATCAACATTCATCGGAGACGAATCACGGGAATCGTGAAGGTGAATTAAAGAAATCTGACAATGGAACAACTTCTGGACGCAGTCAGAAAGAATCGAAAACATCATCATCATGTGTTAACGTCGCACCAGGACAACCTGAGAAAGCCAAATGTCCTCCAAATACAACGCTGATAATCAACCCTGTAACCCCGACATCTGCAGCATCTCTCGCTTCATGTCCCACTACAGGGCCGCCCCAGGGACAGTTGTATGGACTTGTCCGATCTGCAGGTAATACATCAGGGCCTTTAGTTCTCGTCGCTTTGGGAAGTAGTCCTCAGAACAGCAAGGGAAGTGCTGCTGCTACGACTAGCCCCGGAAACAAGCCAATTGCAGTGAAGCCACAGACCTTGATTCCTGTGGTTATCAACAACCTGGCCGTGACGGGAAACATCAACGCAGATGCTTTCAACTTATGGAAAAGGTATGCTGAGTTAATCTCTTGATCACTTTGCTATGCATGAAGAACCAAACGTTACCTTAATAATTATAAAGTGGTATTCCAATTGTCTAACTAATGCGTAACAGGGTAGTAGGATAGAATGGGGACATTGTTAAGCTCCGCCTTGGTATCCCGAAACAAGTGAGGCAAATGTCTTCTGCATAATGAGATTCTAATCAAACTACCCTTAAAGAACATGCCCCCGTTCTTCAAAAAGCCATTCCTGACTTACTGAGGTACTTGGTGAAACATCTCACATAAATTGTTTTATGAATATCCCCAAAATGCCCAAGTCACACAGGAGCCCCGACTCAACACGACCCAACTCGACTCTGTTATCGGAGGAAGTAAACTGTGAACTGAATAAAGAGTCGTGTTCAAGTGTTTCTTCCAAGCTTATATGCTAATGGTCCTGATGGCATTTTTCTTTCTCCATTTCCCTTTTAGTTATGTCCGCAAATCCTACGAGGACAAGTATGGCGCGAATTACGAGTATCACCTGCACAACCAGTGGATCCGCATGACCGTTGCCGAGAAGACTCCATTTGTTCATCAGGTCAAGAATCGAGTTAATCTACCGGTCGTTGTACAAGCATCCCCGAAACACCCTACAAAGCCAAGCGAGGAGGTTATTGTCATCAACGCACCGACGAGAAAGAATCTGAAGCCGGATATCAAAAGACAGATCAATGTCATTCCGAAGTTGCAAACCTCGGGCACAGACCGAGTCATCGACGACAGTCCTACATCTACGAGGCTCATCACTGATAGCTCGTCATCAACGGCACCTGTTGTTTACGAACCTGTTCCAGCAAAACGCATTGCTGGCAACCCCTCATCACCGACAACCGGCACTGACAACCGTGGTGCAGCAAGTGAGCAGGATGTCCTCGGCAAACTCTACAGCAGCACTAAAATGGCTGGTCTATCTTCCGATTTTCCGATGACGAGCGGTAACTATGGTAATTCAACATTCAGAAAACTGATGAAGAGCTCAAGTAACTTCCTGACCGATCCTGAAACAAGTTTTGATCCGATCTTTGGGAGGTGTGTTCTGTCTGGAAGGCGACATGACATTGACAATTGGATGGCAATGAAGTCGAACTGGCGAGAGACCCCTGAGTGGATCGTGGACTTTATAGCTGACTGCGAGAAACGGAAGAGGGCCAGAAAAGCCGCCATCGACGCAGGAGTGATGCGACGCGTTGCCATGGTACAGCGTATGGCGAACAGTAAAACTGACGATGAAGACAGCATCTCAAATGCCGCCAAAGTTCCGACAGCACATAAAACGTCTGGTAAGAAATTTCATCAGTTTGGTGACAGCAAAGAAAGCACACCAGTCTGCCAGGAGAAAACGAATCAAGGTCTTGTCGCATCAGGTACAATCCTCAAAACTGGCGCTACTCATATAATGAAAGATGAAAAATCCAGAAGTCCTCCTACAACACATCATGAAGCAAGCACATCGTTGAGATGTCAAGGGGTTGCAGCAACTTCAACCGATGACGAAATTGTGTCTCCTTGCGGAAAAACGTCGTCTAACAAAGTTTTTCAGCCTCCTTCAGGTGATGCCGAGATGAAACCACTGCCTGGGGTAGAAGCTTCAACAACATCAAACATGTCATGTCAGTCGCATAAAGCACCCCCTACAAACGAGGGTAAAGCCTTGATGGTTGGAGTGCCAGCATCACAGGACGGGAAAAGTGTCATCAGAAATCTGCAAAATATTGGACAAGATGGTGCGGATTTCTTTGGTGATCTGGATCTTATCGCTGATGAAGAACTGTGGAACATCCAGTGCGAGCTTTTTCCGCCATGGCAACGAGTTCCGTCGTTTATTGGCGCTGATACAGCCGATGATTTCTTCAATGGCCTTGACAAGGAGATGAAAGATTTACCTGCTCCACGTGCCTCAGCTTCAGTCCCTGATATGGAACAGAAAATGCAAACTGTAGATGCAGTTGAGGAGCCAAGAAACACTGCATTTCCTGAAGGCATACCTATTGATGGAGATGGAAGATATAATCACACAACCGAGCAGCATACCAAAGAAGTATTACCCATCTTATAGACAATGATGATGGAAACCAATGTGACCAACGTGAGCACCCCTGTGACTCGTGCTCCATCTGGAATAGTAGACATGTTAGATAATGTTGGACAGAGTGCCGGAAATGGCAAGGATATGCCAACAGTAAAGCGGCGCTTGTTTTCCGAGAATTTGCCCGAGAGTGTGTGCCAGCAGATGGGGCACCATGAACATGATGAACCACCAGAACTCAATGAACCTCCACAATCAAGTAGCTCTGAAGAAAATCGAATATCTAAAAATCATGAATACATTGGTGGGCAAAGGGGAAATGCGCACAAGATTGCTCATCACCATGGAACTCAATCGGTGACCCCTTTGAGCAGAGAGGCCGAGGAAGATGCTGCCGTTTCGACTATTCTTGAAATTCTTGATGCATCCCAGCAAGCGGCAACCGACAGGTTTGACACAGATGAAACAGTCCTGGCTCAGAATGATACGCTGGGGAATCGCCCGACTGCTGATGAAAATGGTGGCATCAAAGTTGAGTCCGTTGAAACAAGAGATTCAAACTGTGAAATCCAGGGATCGACTGCTGTCAGATCATCACAGACAGACCAATCATCGACGAAACCTTGCATCGCGGATGAAAGGAAGAATTTGCCGGTTGAGTTATCTTCGAATGATATCCAAAGGACTAGCTCGTCCTATCACCAAGAAAACGAAAGAAATCTCTTCGAGGAAATCAATCGCGATCTGGATTCGGAAGGTGAGAGCGGTATTGCAGGCGAGATTCACAGGGCCAAGAAAGGTGGAGATACCGCTCGAAAAATAGAAAGATGGCATGACGAGATTAACTCCATCACTGCGCTTGCCATCAAATCATCATCGTCCGTCGAAAGCAACGAGATGACGAGTAAATCTGAAGACGATGGTAGGACGACCCCGACGGAAGAACATAGGGCCAAGGAGGATGGAGATAAATCTCGAAAAATAGAGAGATGGCATGAAGAGATTAAACCAATCATCGCGCTTGCCATCAAATCATCATCGTCGGTAGAAAGCAATGCGATGTCGAGTAAATCTGAAGACGATGGTAGGACGACTCCAACTGAAGAACTGGAAGTTCCTAATGAATCTACAAAAGATCAACTATGTCATGAATGTAAAACGGATGTCGGGAACAAAGCCGTAGTCGTTCCAACAATCTCGAGTTCATCAGCAGAGTATATCACAGCGGATGAAGCAGACGTACACCCTTCATGGCATAACGACAGAAGAACACCAGACCCGTTCAATATCAAGACGGAACCAAGCTCTACACCACCAAGAGATCCGGTAACTCTAGACTTTAAAAGCTCCCCATCATGTCCAGGAGAATCCGCAGATGGTTCAACAGCATTTGAACAGTATCCAGATGGTGGCGCTTTAGATATCGCCCATGAGGAAGAGGTAAGGACACATATTACTATGGAAACATCCAATCTTGATAATGGACGAAAGAGGAAGAAAATGAGTCAAGAGACGTCTCCAGATGGTGCAAACGGAAGCGCGGGTGACAAGGGTATTGTTGCTACTTCTTCATCAAGCGACACATCAATTACTAGCTCGTCTGAGTCATCCTCTCCACGAACTTTGAAAATGCCAAGCGGCAGAGGAAAGAAAAGGAGGCGAAAAACAGGAAGACGACAGATGAAGTCCCGTCGCAGGTCTAAGAGTCATGGTTGCTCTTCGTCTAACTCAAAGACATCACTGGCTGTTCAAGATGGTGACAGTGAAGGCGATGCACCAGCTAAACATCTCAACAAGAAGTCATTAACCAAAACACGTCCGCAGTTTATGACAACGAAGGTGACCATTGAGGAAGAAGATAAGTCTTCAGATATCTCACCAATATCTGAAGATATTGAACAAGCCGAGCACGCGGATGAGGACGAATGGGATGATGACACCTCAGATGAATCCACGAGCGAAGCCCAATCACCTACATCGCCGAAGACGAAGGTCCGCAGGAGCTCCAGGATCAAGATGAGAAGGGTTTCCAGCCTACCGAGGTTGAGATCTGAACGGAATCTACGAGATGTACTCCAGAGAAGCACATCGAGAACTCTGCTTCACACCAAGGTTGCGAAGAAATGCAGGAGAAAGAGTGCATTGTAATGAACAAAGACGAAGGAGCTCCAGACTGAAGATGGGTTTCCAGTCTACCGAGGTTGAGATCTGAACAGAAACTACCAGATGCACTCCAAAGAGGCACATCGCGAGCTCTGCTTCATACAAAGGTGACGAAGAAATACAGGAGAAGTAGAAAAAGTGCAGTGTGATTAACAAAGACGAAGGTCCGGAGGAGCTCCAGGCTGAGGATAAGAAGGGTTTCCATCCTACCGAGGTTGAGACCAGAGGTGTTTCATCAAGATAAGAAAGACTTTAACAACGACTTTGAGTTCGACTGGTATCAGTTCTTGCGCTGAATGCGCGTAATTGTGTAAATCATTACGCGCAAAAAGAGATACCAGTCGATCTGAAAGTCGTTCTTAAAGTTCTTAAATCTTATCTTGGTGAAACACTACCCTGAATGGTATCTATCCGATGCGTTCCAGAGAAGCGCATCGAGAACTCTTCTTCACACCACGGTGACGAAGAAATTCAGAAGAAAAAGTGCAGTGTGTAAAAAAAAATGTTGTGGTAATTTGATCAAGGGGAGTGCAGCAATGATCAGCCTCGCGAATCAAATTACACTATTCCGCTTGAGAGTAATTATTCTTTCGTAATTCATTTTTTTTAGCGAAGTAAAATTTTAAGGCAACATTTTGGCCGACATGATTTCATAGGTTTTATTTTAAAGTATATTTTAGTCGTGGCTTGAAAGGGAATGTTAAGTCACGAAGATGCGCTTTAGCGATTCAGATGGATTTTTAATAAGGGATTTTTGCTGTTGTTGCATATTTTGATATTTTGAACTCTTTTAATCATTG
>BQKZ01002136.1:21074-48526 GCA_036244855.1 Temnopleurus reevesii
CGTGGGTCGGTGTAACTGTGTGCACGCGGTAACTTTGGCATTTAGTCTAAACCCACTCGGCTGCACCTCGTGGGTTAAACCATGCCAAAGTTACCTTGTGCACACAGTTCCTACCGACCCACTCAAACCTGTGCATCATTTGTATAATGATACATGTTTTGCCATAGACTTACAATTCAAATCCATTGTAAATTCCATAGCACCTTTTATTATACAGGCCACTTATCTATCACATTAGAGGACACTTCATACCAAATCACCAATACAGGCAATATGGAAAGTATCACGTGTGGTATGGCCACAGACAGTGGGCTCCCAACTAAAGGGTTACAAAATATTGAGAATGGTAGTTTGAGTCAAACATCCGGATGATTGTGACAAAAGTGTACTTACATCCACACACTGCTTGATGCGGTTTGAAAAGGTCTCAAAGATTTGGAGAAAATCCTGGAGTTTAAAAGTGGATTGATCCTCGCAGAAGTAGATGGCAAGCTCTTTGGAGAGAGTTTCAATCTTGGCTAAGCCTTCCTCAAGCTCTCCGGCTTCCTCCTCGGCTTTCTGAGTGAAAAAGAATAACAAGTTTTAAAAAGCACATCCAAATGTCTCCTTGGATACTATTTTAATGGTTTTATGGCATCAACATAGAAACATAGTTTGAAAGTGGATTAAAATAAGTAAAAGTTAAAGTAAGTAATCCATGACTGGCGAGCATACATGAACTTGCCAATCTTCAATCTTAGCAGATTATCCCTTGATTAGGAGCATCAACATCTTTGAACATTTGTAATTACTTCAAACACACACTCAAATATATCAGCATGTCTCCTTGGATACTATTTTAATGGTTTTCTGGCATTAACATAGAAACATAGTTTGAACATGGATAGATCCTCGTAGATGTAGATGGCAAGCTCTTTGGAGAGAGTTTCAATCTTGGCTAAGCCTCCTCCAAGCTCTCCCGCTTCCTCCTCCGCTTTCTAGGTGATACTTGATGAAAATGGATTAAGACATGTAGATGTGTACATAATAACAGACAGGTTTTCATTATGTAGAAAAATCAATGAAACAAATTAAACGATTCTCATGCAGCCCTTAAAAATGGCTTTGAAAAAGAGAAGGATCCCTTTAGTGAACTTGCATTAAACGCATGTTTGACCAACATGTTTGTGCAGAACTGATAGGACTGATAGGATTTTTTTGTCTATTATACTATGGTAATAATTTGCGATAGTTGCATAAAAATAAAAAATTGCATACAAATTTTTGTTTTCAACCCTCTTGGAGCTTCATTCTTACACTCATATGGAATAAAATAAAGTACAATAATTCATTTTCCAATAACGACATTTAATCCAACCCAGAACATAGTGATTATCATTAAGGTTCTAAGTTTAATTTCCATGAGCCCCGGACTATGTGATAATAGATCAACTTTAAATCATGTCTGGCTAACAGGATCTGAAGAGTTTTGTGTGATTCCAAGAGAAAAACCTACCTTGAGAAACTGAGTGAGTTGATCTTTGATGTCGTCCGTCGCAGTCTTCACCTGTTTCTTGAGTTTGGACAGGTTCTTCTTGAGGACATTGACCTCCGATTGGAGGTGGTCTACTGATAACCTGTCAAATCAAGACACACACAAATCTTGTTTATGGCATGATCAGTAAAGGTGGTATAAGTGTGGTATTTTGAGATTTTAAAATCCTTTAAAATCCTTTTGATAACCTGTCAAATCAAGGAGAAAAGCTGTGTTTATGGTATGATCAGTAAAGGTGGTATAAGTGTGGTATTTTCAAATTTTAAATCCTTCAGAACCAATTTATATCCAGGCTAGACCAGTAACAAAGGTAGATTTGTCTATTGAAAGGTAATTTGTTACAGTCAAACCTCATTATAAAGAGCACTAATATGACGAGCTCTCGTTATAGCAAGGTAATTTTCCTGGTCCTAACTCTTTATATTTTATTGTATTTGGACCCTGATATAACAAGGTTTCAAAATAAAGAGGTAATTCCTCTGGTTCCAACGACCTCGTTATAACGAGGTTAGACTGTACTGGACATTTGATCGCAACAGTGTCTTGTATAAGCTTATTTTAGTTTTTGGGGTCATTTTAATAATATCAGGGGTTTGCACTTGATGGTTATTCAGCTTTCGGTTCCCTATCAATCTATCTATCTCTCTTTACATTTATACATCAGTATACATCT
This sequence comes from Temnopleurus reevesii, assembly GCA_036244855.1. Taxonomy (NCBI): domain Eukaryota; kingdom Metazoa; phylum Echinodermata; class Echinoidea; order Temnopleuroida; family Temnopleuridae; genus Temnopleurus; species Temnopleurus reevesii. The sequence goes on from BQKZ01002136.1 coordinate 23,282, forward strand.
ATCCATCTTTCTCTCACCCACCAATCCATCTCCCTTTCTATACATCCTTCTATCTATCTATCTGTCTGTCTATCTATCTATCTATCAATAAACATATTCATCCTTCTATCTATCTATCTATCTATCCATCTACCCCAACTTCTCTTTACCTTTATATCTGCACATTTATCTCACTACCTTCGGATCTGTCTATATGTAACACTCTATCTATCTATCTATTGATTATCTATTCATCTATCCATCTATCAATCAATCTATAAATCCATTTAGATATTCATCCATCCATCTGCCTATCATCCACCTATCCATTCATTAACCCATCTTACTTGCAAGCTTGACGAAGGTTCTTCATCTCATCTGGGAAGGTGAGTAACTTGGGATCTTTCTCCTCAGCTAGCTCCACTAAGTAATGCATCAGCGTCATCCGAGGTTTGTTAGCTCTAGTGTCCTGGAGTTTGAGCAGAGATGATATCTTGAAGGCCATTGCATTTCCAGCATATCCACCCTAAATGAAAAAGATGAAAAAAGAAGACACAAGAATTAGATGACGTTGGGTATAAATGTTTGATAAAATCCTCCTTCATGCATATAAATGAACAGAGTTAGTGACATACGTTTAGGCCAGAATACGTCACTGCAAAATTACAATTCACAAAGCTAATCCCATCAACACTCCCTTTGGATAGCATAGGCATAATTGAAAATTGACATTCAAATTTACTTAGCACTTCAATTAAAAAAACATACAAAATTACAATTCACAATTTTTTACAAGAGAAAGAAATAGCGTAAAAATATGAAGTAATTGAATCATCGATAAAGTTAAAAAAAAAAAAACTTATAGGATGATGACCCTTAAAGATTATTTGTTCACATGGGCCTAAAAACGAATGATAATTCAAGATTCAAGAAATTGTGAATAATCAAATAATTGAAATTGTTTGCATAACAAAGATACTTACAGCATTCATGTAGTTTCCTGTGACTAAAATCATGGCAAGGAACTCTTCCAGCATCTTACTATCCAGAATATCTGGAAGAGGATGAAAATAGAATAATCAAACATATCAAATGCTCTTTTGAATATGTGCTAATAAAATGAGTATAACAACAATAGCAAACATGGCAGTCAATCAGTAAAATATCTGGCATAAAAGGGGGGTGTTGCTGAAAAGTTGCAATTGATCGCCAATCAATTGCAGATCGGTTGCAAATTGAAACATACATTTTCTTTTGCGCATAGTATGTGCTTTTAACAATGATTTTGATTGACATGTTCTGGTCAACTGTAATTTGCCATCAATTGCAACTTTTGAACAACACTTCCTAAGACTAAATATTTAACAAATGAGCATTGTATGAATAAGTAATCCAGAGTTTTGTTTCATAAAGTTACATTTTACTCTATGCGCGAATGATCTGAGGAGCTAACTCAGGGACATAGGGGTTGCTATTGATTGCATGAAATGGTCACCAGTCAAGTGTAGAGTCATGCATATATTCATGCAACATACAAAGATAGGGAGTGTTGTTCAAAAGTAGCAGTTGATCGAAACTTGCCAATCAAAATCATTGTTTCATGCGCGCCTTGTTAAATGCGCATACGGTGCGCAAATTAAAATGCGCGTTACAATTTGCAAACTTGCAGCTGATTTGCAATTGATTTTTAACAACACCCCAATAGAATCATATTATGCATGAAGAGTAAAAAAAATATCCATAACTTCCTGTGGGCTGAATGATCACTGATCTACATATAAGATTAAATTTCATTTTCACTCAATCTACTGGTAGATCAATTTATAATTAAATTTGCAATTTCTTCCAAAATAATTTGGACTACATATTCATTTTAAGTCTAGGAAATGACTTTAATTAAGTAATCATCACAGGACTTGCTTCTGGCATCAATTCTTTCGTTCTCTAACAATTTTCTTTTTACTTTATTCTATCTAACAAAGATGTCATAGCTCCCCTTGATGGGTGAGCTGAATGTGGGCAATCCAACATATTTTTAAATTGTATTGGTTTACATATAAATAAATAAATTAAATCAATCAATCAATCACATTCCTAACATTGTGTCATACCTTTTGAAGCTTGCGCTGTGACATTAATGGCAGGTTTCAAGTATTCAATGGCTGCTACATNAAGAGAAAGATATAGCGTAAAGATATGAAGTAATTGAATCATCAATAAAGTTAACAAAAAAACTTATAGGATGATGACCCTTAAAGATTATTTGTTCACATGGGCCTAAAAACGAATGATAATTCAAGATTCAAGAAATTGTGAATAATCAAATAATTGAAATTGTTTGCATAACAAAGATACTTACAGCATTCATGTAGTTTCCTGTGACTAAAATCATGGCAAGGAACTCTTCCAGCATCTTACTATCCAGAATATCTGGAAGAGGATGAAAATAGAATAATCAAACATATCAAATGCTCTTTTGAATATGTGCTAATAAAATGAGTATAACAACAATAGCAAACATGGCAGTCAATCAGTAAAATATCTGGCATAAAAGGGGGGTGTTGCTGAAAAGTTGCAATTGATCGCCAATCAATTGCAGATCGGTTGCAAATTGAAACATACATTTTCTTTTGCGCATAGTATGTGCTTTTAACAATGATTTTGATTGACATGTTCTGGTCAACTGTAATTTGCCATCAATTGCAACTTTTGAACAACACTTCCTAAGACTAAATATTTAACAAATGAGCATTGTATGAATAAGTAATCCAGAGTTTTGTTTCATAAAGTTACATTTTACTCTATGCGCGAATGATCTGAGGAGCTAACTCAGGGACATAGGGGTTGCTATTGATTGCATGAAATGGTCACCAGTCAAGTGTAGAGTCATGCATATATTCATGCAACATACAAAGATAGGGAGTGTTGTTCAAAAGTAGCAGTTGATCGAAACTTGCCAATCAAAATCATTGTTTCATGCGCGCCTTGTTAAATGCGCATACGGTGCGCAAATTAAAATGCGCGTTACAATTTGCAAACTTGCAGCTGATTTGCAATTGATTTTTAACAACACCCCAATAGAATCATATTATGCATGAAGAGTAAAAAAAATATCCATAACTTCCTGTGGGCTGAATGATCACTGATCTACATATAAGATTAAATTTCATTTTCACTCAATCTACTGGTAGATCAATTTATAATTAAATTTGCAATTTCTTCCAAAATAATTTGGACTACATATTCATTTTAAGTCTAGGAAATGACTTTAATTAAGTAATCATCACAGGACTTGCTTCTGGCATCAATTCTTTCGTTCTCTAACAATTTTCTTTTTACTTTATTCTATCTAACAAAGATGTCATAGCTCCCCTTGATGGGTGAGCTGAATGTGGGCAATCCAACATATTTTTAAATTGTATTGGTTTACATATAAATAAATAAATTAAATCAATCAATCAATCACATTCCTAACATTGTGTCATACCTTTTGAAGCTTGCGCTGTGACATTGATGGCAGGTTTCAGGTATTCAATAGCTGCTACATGCTCCTCCTTCATCATCATACCCTCAATACGTAGTGTGTAACTGCAAAATAACAAAAAAGTGGTTAGTATGTAACTATACAAAACAAAAAAAGTAAGACAACCAAAGAAGTGATTGACAAGATTTAGATTTAAAGTTAAGAAGAAATACAGTCGCATTTGGAAAGAACAATATTAATAGCACAAAGCATTTATCATCTGAAGCATAACGTAACGATCTTGTTTAAAAATTTTCCTTCACAATTATGTCTTCCACATTGTGTTAATAAAAGTGTGGGGATAAGGAAGAACTTATCCAACGCTCTGTAAGAGCTCAATAAATTAACTTAGAGCTGCCATTTCAAAACAAGTGATACAATAATATAATTTTCATTAATAATGAATAACTAAAAGGACGTAATATCTAGTGTACACAAGAAACTTGTACATTTGAGAAAGTCTATTCTCTTCAATCAAATTAGTTGCTTTCTAACACCAAAATATCAAATCTAATGCAAGAAAAATATATGCAACTATCTTTAATTCACTTACTTTGGCAAATCTGCTAATGCAAGATAGAACTTCTCTGCATTTCCAAGCTTGGTTTTGTCACCGGTGAATCCTTTCAGCATCGCCAACTACAAAACGGGAGACAAAAAGTTAGTAGACAATTAGAGACAAGTACTAACCCAGAGTAAGAAAATGTAGATGACATAAAAAATTACTCAATGTTTACAGGCAAAATTAGAATCCATTAGCTCCAAAGAATATGTGAAGCCAAAAGGTAAGAGAGACGACTCCTAATAGAAACATATCAATTCATTTAAAGTTTTTGACCTCTGATTATCATCTTCTGTTTTATCAAATGGAAAGTCTTTTGGGAAAAGCATTTTTTACGTCCAAACACAAGGAAAGGTTTCCAGATAGACGACCTGTACTGGCTTGGATTGCTATCAAAATTGGAAAATGCACTGCATACAGTTCACTCAATTTAGTTACAAAAGAAATGACTGAATTGGAAAACGTAAATAGAGACAGTAAATCCTTCCTGAATGACAACTTGTCTATATTGACCACCTTCCCACACAGTATTTGCTTCCCTGAAGATGTGATTTGTAGAATCTATCTCTCAAGGACACTTTCCTGTTTCCAAGAGTCATGACCATGCAAGGCTTCATTAACAGCCTTCACATGGACAAAAGTCAATATCCAGACTGCGAATACTACAGGATAAATAACATATCTGTGATTTTAATCCTCAGAACACATGGTATTTTACCTCATCTTTCTCTGGGAGCAACTTCATCAAGCCTCGGAGTCTCTCCACACCTCCAAAGGCTTCTACATTTCCCTCCTTTATGAGTGCGATGATAGCATCATTGGGCTTCCTGAACTGCTTCAAGAAGATGTTCACGTTCAAGCTCCTCTTCCCATCTAAGAGATTGATCTGCACACATTTAGATTGGAAATATTTACTTTAATTTATGATTTATAATTTATTTTCTCTGGGAGCAGTTTCATCAAGCCTCTGACTCTCTCTACTCCTCCAAAGGCTTCTACATTTCCCTCCTTTATGAGTGCGATGATAGCATCATTGGGCTTCCGGAACTGCTTCAAGAAGATGTTCACGTTCAAACTCCTCTTCCCATCTAATAGATTGATCTGCAGACAATTTAGATTGGAAATATTTACTTTAATTTATGATTTATAATTTATTTTCTCTGGGAGCAGTTTCATCAGGCCTCTGAGTCTCTCCACTCCTCCAAAGGCTTCTACATTTCCCTCCTTGATCAGCGCAATGATAGCATCATTGGGCTTCCGGAACTGCTTCAAGAAGATGTTCACGTTCAAGCTCCTTTTACCATCTAAGAGATTGATCTAGAATGAAGAAATAGGGTTTAAGAATAATTGATTTCATATAATAAGGTCCTTTGTGAGCTCGATAATTGAATCATTAGGGATCCGAAAAATGTTTCAAAAAGATGTTCACAATCAAGCTCCTCTTCCCATCTGACAGATTGAACTAGAATCAATCGAGCTTGAGAATGATTAATATTATACGATTATTTCATCAGTTTAGTTCATTCTTTATAGGCTTGATGTTTGATATATAATGAAGAAATATGGTTTATAAATAATTGATTTTATATGATAAACGAGATGATGGCATCATTGGGCTTCCGGAACTGCTTCAAGAAGATGTTCACGTTCAAACTCCTTTTACCATCTAAGAGATTGATCTGCAGACAATTTAGATTGGAAATATTTACTTTAATTTATAATGCTATGAAATGTTTATATTTTTGTTCAAAGTAACCAAGTGAAATCTTTATTCCATTCAAGGAAATGATATAGAAGGTACATGTAGAACTCAAATAATTCGAATGTATTATTGTTAATTATCTCCTTTTATCAACTCTCTTTCTCTTGGCTATTCTCTCTCAATCCCCAGTACCTTTTTCTCCTGCACCCACATTCTTTCTCTGCATCTCTTTCAACATCTATCATTTAATTTTCTCAAATTCCACTCTCACTTCCCTTTTCTCTTCCCATTTCATTAATATTTTATTTTATCTCTTTCTCTCTCTTCCTATCGCTTTCCCTCTGTCTCCCTTCTCCCAAAATGGTCTACTATATGTCCAAGAATATCTCTATTTACTGATTGACATTACATATCTATGGTTAGGCGACCCCAACTCAAGCAAGACAATCCAAATCCAAGCAGTGCTTTAAGGGTTTTCGCCTCCTTTAATTTTTTACTATGCTATCTTGTATTTTCTTTGTCTTTATTTTGTTTTTCAAAAAATGAAATAAATGTTCTATTCAATGGATAAAAATCATTTTTTTCATTTTTCAGCATAAGAGATGGGATAAGAAGATGATACAAACCTCTGCCGATGCCTTCTTCTTCTTCGCCCCATCAGTTTCCTCTTTGGGCTTCTTCTCTTTCTGACAGAAGAGCTCTTCAAGATTCTCAAACTCTGGCGTGATCGCTGACGACCCATGCTCGCTTATCTGGCGCCAGATATTCCTACCTGTAAGATGAATGGAAAAGAAAACGCCAATGAATTCATGATTCATGTAAATGACTGCTCTCCTACTTTACAGAAAGTGATGAAATTGCCTGTATGTTTTCTTGATAATTGATAAAGACAAAACTTGTATAGCCCATGATCAAAGTGACTGCTCTATGCACTTCACATTATTATCATCTCTACATGTTTTACCTAGTGATCATTACCATAAATCAATTTTTAACGATTCAAAAGAATTGGAGAACAGATTTTTGTACAGCAAATCATTTCAAACTTTCGGATAAAGAGTATAAAATTTGATAGTTCTCCTCTCCTTTTTCTTGAGTCAACCAAATGAATAGACAAAAATTGATCTTTACTACAAGAAAATAAGACAATATGGACAAGGCATGGACATCAATAATATCAAATATTCTGGTATACATGAAAATGCATACTTAAGAAATACTCTGTACAAATAGCTACAGTATGCCTTGTAATTTAACCTTGTATCAAATAACTGAAATAATTAATTCAAATCTTAAGTTTAAGGGCTGAAATATACATTGAACGGATCAGATTATGAACTGCATGATTGGTTAATGTAAAAGTGAAGGAAGCTTCTAATAGGTGAATGCGCCTTGAGCACATTATTATTTATGTGGAATCTGGCGCATTAGAAGTACCCTGTATAATTATTGACTGTTATTACTTACCAGGTCCAACATTCAAGTTAGGCTGAGACATGATCTTGTTAGGTGGAATCTTAGACCAGTTCACAGTTTTCATCTTCTTCTTTGGCTTAGGAGCAGTGGCAGGTCTGGCGACCCCAGGTGGTCCAGGTGGGCGAGGGACCCCCATTCCACCAATGGGAGGGGGAGGAGGGGCACCACCACCAGGAAAAGGAGGAGGAGGTGGGACACCACCACCAGGAAAAGGAGGAGGGGGTGGAAAACCGCAACCAGGGAAAGGAGGAGGGGGAGGGAAACCACCAGCACCAGGTAATGGAGGAGGTGGGGGAAAGCCACCTGGAAAGGGCGGGGGAGGAGGTACAGCCCCGCCCATGCCTGGAAGCGGTGGCGGCGGTGGGATGCCAGGACCACCTGGAAATGGAGGAGGAGGTGGCGGAGGCACCATGCCACCACCTCCTGGGAAAGGGGGAGGAGGTGGGGGAGGGGGAGGAGGGGCACCACCCATCCCTGGCGGAGGCGGAGGAGGTGGCGGTGCTGGTGGTGGAGGCGCTGAACTCAAAATTGAAGCTTCCGTCCTTGCAACAATCACCTCTCCTGCACTAGTTCTACTATCAACTTTAACCTCATCTGTCTGAATCTCCTTGTCCACTTTGGCAACAGTCTTCACAGGCACTGCGGGTTTTTCCGTGATCGGATCCAATCCTTTCCTCAAGAGAAGGATAATGTCCATGAGTCCTTTGGTCAAGATATTATGGACATGTTCAGCATTGTCCAGTGCTGTGGCCTGGTTGACCAACCGGTCAGCAAGCTCCCAGATCTCGTCAGAGACTTGATCATCTGGATCCAGCTGGAGCAAGGCATGGAGAATTGAAAGAAGGGATGCTGCATGGGGACTGTTTCCGACCTGATGGGAAGAGAGGAAAGACAAAGTGTAATTTAGAAATGCTTTTTTCGCCATGAGAAAAAATGCTATGGAGCCCATAGATTACAGTGAAATGCTGCCCTCTGCGGCTGAATGCCTGAATGAGACAGACACAGATACCTTGGCAGGAAGTGATATTTATATATGACCATGATGTTCAAAAATAGAACATTTTGTTTGGCATCTGTGTTTTTGCTACAGTTTAGTAATACAAACAATCTTGATGGTTTCTCATAGCTAATTAAAATAATGTATTCATAAGAATGTAAAATCCAATCAAAACAAATTGAAAATACTCATTTCATTTTTGAAAAGTGAAAATACATTTCATCAAAACACAAATCAGTAAAATATTTGGTTGTCAAATTACTTTTTTAATATAGATTTATGGCTTCAAAAGCATTTGTACAAATTTCACCTTCAAACATTGACTGTGAGCAGAATGGGCAAAGGACTGGGACAATTAAAACTTCATTCAAGCATTCATAATAGCTTCATGATCACAAAAGAAACTCCCAGGTACAACTCTTGTTCAATTTTCTTCCACAGAATAAGGAAAATGTAAATCTCTTTTGTGTCCATCTAGCTATGTTTAATGTTCAAATGGAGATTGTTTAATTTGTCCCAGGCCTTTGTCTCTTCTGCTCACAGTGATTCAGTAATCAAATACCTTCTTGAATATCGCTTGGAAGCATTCAACAGGGCTGTTAAGATCGACGCCATCATCGGGATAATAGCTCATCAACTCCTCATCATCAACCAGCTTCTGCTCATCAAACACATCTAGCTGGATTGACAGCTCATTGTCTTCACAATTATTTTGTCTGAAAAGAAAGATAATATATGGTTGTATTTTGTTGTTGTAAAGTATTTTTGTAAATAGAATGATAGGGTCCCATACTTTAGAATTATGTAGACATGTATATTTACTTGTTAAGAAAACAACTGTAGTATATAACATATCTTATTGCACTGAAGGCAATAAAATTGTTACCTTCGCCAAAGCTCTTCATTTAGGCCCCCCCCCCCCCCAAGAAAAATTGTTTGGATGCCCTCTAATGCATTTGTTTTGATAAAATGTTAAATGGTCTGCTTTTCTTTTTACAATTTTTTTTAAATTTCAAACACAATCTAAACTATTCATGAGGAAAATTGGGCTTAAAGAGGGATGGAAATCTAAAACCTTTTTCTGCCCTGCAATATATTGTCAGGTCATATTTCAAATGTTTATTTATACGTCTACATTGTTTTTTTTAATTTGAGTGAAAAGCAAACAAAAAAGGTTCAGGTAGGGTCATTTCTAGGGGGTCAGTGTGTGGAGGGCATCTAAAAAAAAATTTGGGGGGGAGGGGCTTCAAGAGTATTTTTTATTAATTTGGTGGCAGCAGTGGGATATATCCATTTGCATTTCTAATCATAAAACTTTCAGAATACTAGCAACAGAGTCATTGGAGAACTTTGTTTGACAGCTTACCTATTGTAAAAATGAGAACATGTATGTACTGACATTAAATATTTAAAAAAAACGGTGGGTACTATAGCACAATGCCTTTTCTTGTTGTGCAGTACTAAATTGATTAACAACAATTTGGAATGACATTCAATTGCAAGATTTATTTGGCGGCAGTACCTAATAATCTCTTAATCAATTAGGTATTGGAATTGACATGAATATGATCATTAGGAAAAGTACTTAGTGCATTTAAATACAATGAACTGATGAAAGCCAAACTTTGAAGCGAGATGGTGTTTTGGGGGTTTTCTTGGGGGGAGGGGGGTACATATGAAATCTAGCGAATTTAGTCATTCTTTTGTCTGCATCTGATCACGCTCACAAACATGAGAAGAATGAAATCTAACACAAAGTGATGAGAAATTAGCAATATCCTTCATTGATATCACTCAAACAGTGATGACACCTGTCAAACTAGCCTGGACTTCTCTTGACGTCATTTAAACCGCACGTTTGCAGGTGGCATGGTGGCATGAAGAAGCTTTTTGATGAGTTGTGCAATGTGCTATTGAAGGTTTTATGAGCTGTCTTGAGGCATTAGATTTTCAGCAACTGATTTGTCAGTTTAAGGTGTGCTGCTAGAAAGTTGTGGTCAATTGCAAAATGCAGGTGATCAACACCTATTAATCAAAATCATTATTTCATGCATCTTGTTTCATGCATCTTGTTAGATGTCATGCGCAAAAGGAAATTGCAATTCAATTTGAATTTGATTTACAATTGATCTCAACTTTCGAGCAACACCCCTGAATATGAAATGATTTTACTTACCTTTCAATAGTAAAATACAAAACATAACTCTTTAAATATATTATCTAATCAATGCTGTTAATAATTACAAGAATAATTTTTACAAAATTTGGAAAAGAGCAAGCAGATATTTCAATGATAGAAGTATATTCTAAAAAAAAAATTTGATTCATAATCACATTAAAATGATTATTTTGTTTTGCAGAAACAAGAAGCAGGGCAACTATTTAAAATTCATGCAATATGTTGCTGAAATGATTATCTTGGTAGCATGAGCTAGACTCGTTGATGAAAATGACCGCTTTGCAGACAAAACAGGAATCGAGACAGACAACTAACTGGGACGAGGCCTAATTCATTTGTCCGAAATCGTCCCAAATGGCTACTTCTACAACAATGCATTATTTATTATAAAATCATGAAGATCTAATAGGAAAATTGTTATTTCAAAACATAAACTACATTCTCGTTCAGGGTGAGAAACTCCCAAAGTATTAACTGATGGTTGCCTCAACGTTAAAATAAAAAAGTAAATTCAAACATGCCATTTCACATTGAAAAAAAACACACAGACATTAATGAATTAGCAATAGCTGCAGTGCACATGAAACTCAGATGGGTAGAGTGGAGGTCAAAAAGAGCACATAAAAATAACATCAATACATCAACCAATCATGCTACCTAATGAGAAAAAGGTCATTTTGAAACTGCAAAAGAGCACTAAAAATCACACCACTCAACCAAATCCACTACTTAATTGTTATTCGTATAACAAAAAGAGCAATTTCACAATTGCTTACCTTACAAAACTATGTACATGCCCTCCCAATGTCATCTTGCTCAAATGATGATCAACAAGATAAAACCTTTTACTCCTAACTAACCTGTCCGACTGATTCTCCCATCCAATATCAACTACAGGGGGGGGGGGGAAATTTTCCTGATTGTTAATTTAACCAAAATTGATGATTTCCCCTCTCTTTGTGTCTGGGAAATGGACAGGTCTTTTGTGATTTTAACGGAAGATGTAACTGTCATGAACAGTTGGTCAATTGGAACAGTCACATCGGTATTGGATGATGGCCAGTGGAAATCTATGGCAGAATCTCTGAATCACTGTTTTAACTGGAAACTAAAGTGGTAAACAAGACACCTAGATGTTTTATTTGAAGGTTGGATTACATACATTGTTTTAAAAAAAGAAGAAAAATCAAAGTTATCACCAGTACATATGCATATTGTGCAGTAATAAAGTGACAGTGAACGCTCAATTTTCTGAGATATCTTGATATAAATATAGTGCCTGCATTATTAAGTTCCTTCTTTTTAGCACTCTTTGCTGTTTCCATCATTCTAAATGTAATAACATTGGTCAGGTGGCTTGAGTTGAGAATTAAAAAAAAATCTTAAAGTGGAATGAAACCCTGGAATTAATTTGCTATCAGTCGATGAAGAAAAATATGATGATCAAACTGTGAAAATTTGAGCTTAATTGGACAGTCCGTTCAAAAGTTACNACCAAAATTGATGATTTCCCCTCTCTTTGTGTCTGGGCAATGGACAGGTCTTTTGTGAGTTTTTTAATGGAAGATGTAACTGTCATGAACAGTTGGTCAAATTGGAACAGCCACATCGTTATTGGATGATGGCCAGTGGAAATCTATGACAGAACCTCTGAATCATGGCTTTTAACTGGAAACTAAAATGGTAAACAAGACACTTAGATGGTTTATTAGAAAGTTAAATTAAGATATCTTGCCAATAATTACATTGATAAATAAAAAGAAATAAATTATTCTGACACATCAAGCTAAATCAAGTTAAATCAAGGTAGAATTCATTTTAATTTTCCAGGCACACTGTTTTTTTTCTATAAATCATGTGTTCTTTCATTTAAAGCCCATGTTTTAATGTGATTGTCATGAAGAATTTTTAGTTACACCTATCAAATGCTTGGATGTGACTTTACAAAATCAATAATTAAATGACCAAATGCCAAATAGTTCATGAAAATGAATCATGTTTTATTACTTTTTGCTTCTTGGTTGAGAGACATTGACCAAACTGTTCATATCGGAAAGATGGATTCACATAACTGAAAGACAAACTCTTATGAATTATAATCAAATGGATAGAATTTTCTGTTGTGACCTCTGTATCTTCCAAAAGGACTTCGCAGGTTATTCAGTTTTAGGCAAATGATTCATTCCATAGATACTATAAAAACTATGACGTTTAATTAGGTTAATTAGATGAGCTCCCAAATCTTGTTTGGCATTAAGACATATCACATCACAGCTACAGCTCTCATCAAATGATCATAAGACAATGTTTGTATGACACGTGTGGTGTCCGTATCCTCCTGAATAATGGAATTATCATGATACAGTTCTGGACAGTTAATCGTTTTGGATTAATCGTTAATCTTGAGATTATCTGCCTGTAATTTGGATACTTCATTGATTGAGTTGAAAGGTTCGCAATTTTTAGCCAGCTTATTGTAGGATTTAATAGGCCCTATTTACAGACGATTGCATTATTTCATGCATAATCTTGCAAAGGCCTCCCCCCACAAACAAAAAAAAAGGAAAAATTGTTTGGTTACTCTCAACTGACCAAAAAATAATTCACTAGATTATTCTATATTTTGTTATTTTTTTCATTTAATTTCCCCATAGCTGTTAATTCACATTCATAAGAGTTTCGCCTTGAGCAAGATTAAGATTTGTTGGGCCAAGAAAAAATGTAAATCTAAGTATTCAGAGAAAAAGCCGTAAGACATGACATAGATGAAATACATGTGCAAGTTCAGAATAANAATACGTCACAGATTTGAACGTAGACGACTAATAATTGGTCGGCGTTGCCGACTCGAGGATCCCCATGACGGGACATTCACTATAACTTTGTAAATTCATAACTTTTGAATGGATCATCGGATTATGCTCAAATTTTCTCAGTTGGTTCATTTTATTTTTCTCCATCTACTGAGAGAATATAAAATGCAGGGTTTCGTTCTTCTTTAATGTGTGACAATGTCTTTAACATATCTTGCCAATAACTACAATACTGAATACAAAGAAAGAAATTATTCCAAAATAAATTTTAATTTCCCATGCATACTGTCTTTTGAATAACGTGTGTTATAATTTAAATCAATTATTTTAAATTTTAGTGTCAGGAAGAGTTTTTTTTTTGTGTGACACCTATCAAATGCTTGGAGGTGACTTTACAAATTCAATAACTAAATCGATAAGTGCAAAGTACATTCAAACTTGTCTATAGAGGCCACCCAAAGGAAACAAAAAAAAATGGCCACTGTAGACAGGTTACCTCGATACACTGGTTCTATAACAAATGTTTTCACCTGGAAGGAACCAATTTTGATGGCTACAGTAGACAAGTGGTCATTATAGACAGGTAGCTGCTACATTGAATCAGTTTGATTATTTTTACTACTTGATTGATTGGCTTTGACCAAACAATTAATACATTTAGAAGGATAAAAAACAGGTAACATTGATTATACTTTGGCTAAGATACTTTCACATAAGAAACAGATAAACTCTCATGAAGTATGATTAAATGGACATAATTTTCTGTATCTCCAAAAGGACTTTGCAGGTCATTCAACATTTGTTCCATAAATACTATCAGAACTATGACTTTTAATTAGGTTAATTAGATGAGTTCCCAAACCTTGTTTGGCATTATATTAAGACATATCACATCACAGCTAAAGCTCTCATCAAATGATCATAAGACATTGTTTGTATGACACATGGGGTGTCCGTAACCTCCCGAATAATGGAATTATCATGATACTTTTCTGGACAGTTAATCGTTTCGGATTAATTGTTAATCTTGAGATTATCTGTAATTTGGATACTTCAGTGATTGAGCTGAATGGTTCACACTCCTATATAGGATTAGGCCCTATTTACAGACAATTGCATTATTTCATGCATAATATTGCTAAGCACCCCCCCCCCCCCCCCCCCCCCCCCCAAAAAAGGCCCTCCCCACCAAAAATTGTTTGGCTGCCCTCAACTGACCAACCCTCTCAAAATATGATATGACCTGATTCAAAAAATTTGTTTTCAGTTTTTCTTACTTTTAACTCAAATTGAAAAATTGCAGCAAAATGATAAATAAACAAGTGAAATACCACCTGAAAAAAACATTCTCAAATTTTCTTTTTCCATAATAAAAATAAAAAAACTAATAGAAAAAACAACTTCTTCTGACCAGCAGGAATTGTTATCAAACAATTATCATAATTCAGTCTATGGATAATATTAGGACACCTTAGGGCGTATTACTAGAAGATAAATTGCACATTGCAGTTGATCGACGCATCCCAATCAGAGTCATTATTTCATGAACGTTGCTTGAACTGCACTGATTTGCAGTTAATTTGATATCTATTGCAACTTTCTAGTAACACCCCTATGATTGTAATTTCATTCCCCCATAGCTGTTAATTCACATTCATAAGAGTTTCGCCTTGAGCAAGATTAAGATTTGTTGGGCCAAGAAAAAATGTAAATCTAAGTATTCAGAGAAAAAGCCGTAAGACATGACATAGATGAAATACATGTGCAAGTTCAGAATAATGCTAACAACATCCCCTGCTCTTGAACAATACAAGTTCACCAAACCAATATCTGTCTGTCAACGGACAGCGCCAGAAACCACACCAGCCACCTGTTCATGTGTCAAATTTTGGTTTGGCTGTTCTTCTATTCGCTGACACCCGAGGGCAGTATTTAATTGCCGACATACATGACGATTGATTTGTTTGTGCGAGGGAATGAAGCCTAGTAGTTCAGAGGAGTATGGGATTTTATTTATTTTCTTACTTCCATCCTGCTATGGACTTCAAGATTAAAAAGGGGGTGGGGGGGGGGGTTACTTCTGGAAAGGAGATCCAAGGGGGTAGTCCAGTTGAGGACTCTGTATTCCGATAGCACCCATCTCTGCATATTCTCTTACAATGAACACACAGGGACTGCATACCACTCAACCACATATTCCTTACATAACCCTCTGATCATGCTTATCCCTCTGATCGCACCTCCACTAGTACAGAGGCTCGATCAGAGGGGTAAGCAAGATCAGAGGGTTACATGTATTTAAAGACTCTGTGGTTGAGTGCTATGCACTCTCTGTGTGCTCAGTGCAAAATAATATGCAGATATAATGGATGCTATTAGAATACAGAGTCCTCAACTGGACTACAAAGGGGTCTGCTGATAGCCTGACAATAAAATAGGGCTGGGATCCGGAAAAACCACCCCCTCCCTTGATCTGCCCAATGTTGCACCCAAAGCATGTTTCCAAGTATGAATAATTAATAACTAATAATTAATAAATAAGTCTGTTCATAATTTGAACATCCAAAATTATTTCATTCACAAAGCAGATTTCCACAATCCTTTAGACATTGTAAGAGTGAATATTAACGAGGTGGGCATACATTTTATCTACATGCTAGCAGAATGAAAATTTCAGAAAATAGTAACAGTTGATGGGTTGATAGGTTGTCTCATGAGGGAAAGGATGGACAAAAGTTTGCAAGGTTACTAAAAGCGATTTAATCTAAGGGATGTACCGAGGATGGTAGTGGATATCGTTTGTTAAATAGCATACATGTATGTTTAGAATCAGGTGTTATTTATTGAAGAGGGTGGTTACAAATAGGGCTTCGATTGGAAGTCATGTGGGGAAATCTAGAGGGTTATAGCTTGGTATCGAGATATAGGAACTATAATGTTTCGTATGCAAGAAACATGACTTTCCACTGATTGGAAATATTGCTGGTATAATGGGGATGTGAAACTTAGAATATGAATAAAAGTTTAAGAAGGCATTGACTTTGTTATTTGTACAGGCAGAGGAGGAATATATTTATGACATACTGAATCAGTACTGGATATTCTAAGATGAACATACTCTAAAAGTTTCTCATGAGGTGACATACAAATATTTATCATGTCTTCATCAAATTACAAATTCTATCAGAAAATTGAGGTTAGTAATAATTCGGTGCTACTTTCATTATTTTTCTCACAAACTAAACACATTAAAAGCAAGTGAAATTGAAATAAAAAGCATAAAACTGTAAACTGTTCAAAATTTACTTCAGCGCAAAAAGGTCCATAAATCATTAATAATAAAAAATGAAATCAATCAATAACAATCAAAAGGTGCATGAAATAATTCGGGATGGTGCAAAGGTCAGAACAAGGTGCACTAAAACTCCAAAATTTTAAACAAAAACTTATGGAAGGGTCACAAAAGTTATATAAAAATGACATCTGAATTGAATGGTAATGAATAGAACTTGTCATATCTAAAAACTGAAATCAATTCATTCACAGTACAGGCACAATCTCAAACTTTTACAAGCAAATATTTTTTCTATGATTTAAGCATTTCATTACATGCAAAAGCGTATGATTTAAAAGATCAAATTCAGCATTGCATTTTTAAAAGAGAAACATGCCGAGCAGCTTTTAAGTATCTATAGCAATATATTTTATTTTGGTGAGCATAGATAATATGCAAAAGATGATGCAAGCACAATTATAACCAGTCAAACTTCGTCTTCAAGAATTTTGAAATAATGAACAGAAATGACATACCCATTTCCTCCAAATTAGTGAATAGAAGCATAACAAATTGGAATCTTGTTCCAATTTTTAATTGTTCCTTTGGCACACCAATATTTTATTTTAAGGTGAAGCTAGCCGTTTGAATTTAGCTCTCTGACCAAATAGTTGTGTATTAAATGTATGTCTATTTTTGTAGAAACTAACCCTGGAACACTTGAGTACAAAATTCAACTACAAATAAAACAAAAATTCACATTAGCAGACAGCTTAAGAAAGAGGCAAGAAACAACATGTTCAAGAAAAGGAGGAATGCGTGCAATGCATGACAATGGCGAAAGGTGATTTTTTTTTTCAAGCTAGCGATATCAACTTCTAATTGTGTCCTTACCTTCCCTCCTCTGATTCAAGCCTTTGTAAAATAAAAACAACAACATTCAAGAGATTAGATTTAGGTTTTAGGATCTAGCAGCAACTTTGGTGTTGAATGAAAAGCTTTTAAAAATTTGTATCAATTTCACTATATTTCTTGATAAACAAAAATGTCCGTTCAGGGATTATCAGCAGATCCCTAAACCTAACTAAGACACAAATGTCATCTCCAAATACACATATGTTCACACACTCACAAATCTCACATAAACACACAGAAGAAATTCTCAATATTTATATTTACAAAAAATATTACACAATATGAAAAAATACCACTTCATTTAGAATATGATTATTCAAAAGAACCATGTCAACTAAGATATCAACATCCCTCTATATTTGTACAGTATTAGGGCTCTAAATAGGATTTCATGAGGGCATTATATACAAGCTATTTTGATGAAGGGGACTTTTCTACTCAAGGCAACAAGTGAGAACTATGGGGAGTGGAACTGCAAGCAAAGAGGGCACCCATGGCAATTGCCTTGGATTGCCTTAGGCAAATTTGGGCCCTGTAGTATGCATCTTGATCACACTATATCATGACTATCCAGGATATTTTTCTACTTGTATATCATTGATACCAGTTGGAAAGGTCGGCTGGTCCAAAGATGCGAGTATGAATATCCCTAATCCCATGGGAGATACTGGGCTTCTTTGAGAAAAAGTATAATAGGATGACCATATCATATCTCAATATATCAGAGGAAGAAATGGAGATGGGAGAAATGTGATGGGAAAGGGGGATGGGAGAGGGGAGAGGAAGAGAGAAGAGGGAAAGGGGAGATACAACTAGTGTACGAGAATGAAAAGGAAAAGTATAATAGGATGGTCATTTCACTTTTTTATATGAATATCACAGGGAGAGAAGTGATGGGAAAGGGGGATGGGAGAGGGGAGAGGAAGATGGGAGAGGGAAATCAAGGACATACAACTAGAAAGAGGATGAAAAAAAAAGTATAAAGGGATGGTTAGATCATATCTCAATGTTATGAATATCACAGGGAGGAAAGGAGATGGGAGAAATGGGATGGGGCAGTGGGGTAAGTGGGGGAGAGCGAGAAATACAAATAGAAAGAGGATGAAAGGAAATTAAGGATAATATCATATCTCAATATAAATATAACGAGGAGAAAAGGAGATGGGAGAGAGATGGGAGAGAAGGAGGGAGAGGGGAGAGGGAAAAGGAGAGATACACCTAGACTAAGAAAGATGATGAAAAGGAAAATTATAACAGGATAATCGAATAATATCTCAAAATGAATATTACAGGGAGGAAAAGAAATGTGACGGGAGAGGGGGATGGGAGGGGGTGGAAGAGAGGAGAAGGAAAAGGAGATACAACTATACACAGGATGAAAGGGAAGAAGAACCCCGAAATCCTATTACTCACTGGAAGACATGGTATCTGTTTTACCTTTTTATATATATGAAATAACTATGAGTGTGTTTATAGTTTTCTTTGGAAAATCGTCTTCTCAAGAACATAATGATTGCGCACATACCAAATTTATCATTTGCAGCCTCTGGAGAATGGATGCAATAGCATGTTAAGAAAAATGACAGTTTCGTTCCTAATAAAGGGATAAGGTTTTTTTTCTTTGTTGCATGAGCAAAAGGATATGTATCGCAAGAAAACATTTGGTTTATTCATTTACTTACTTGAAGTCTAGTTTTGTTAAAAACAGATAATTCAGAAAGATTCATGACAGCTGGTATTTGCGCATTGTCACTGCAGCTGTATGCCAAAAAAATTTAGTCTTCTGTACAAAGTTTATGCAGGTTTATTTCCTTACATGTGAACATAGGCAAGTGACGCAATGCCCAGCAAATTCACGGACACTTATGACATTGACAATGGTACTGCATTGACAAGAGGAAGTCATCTGTGAATAGCCTAAAAGGCTCTCTATAATGCTTGGCCTGGATTCGATCTTATTCTCTTACTACAACGTAATCATGGGGACTAATGTGCGTTAATGATTCACTACACTACTTGATTGGCTGGCAATAATGTCATTATTCTCGCTGTATCATAATCAAATTGTCATTATTTCTCAGAGTACAATAATCAAATTACAGAGTCTACATGTCTCTAAGGGGGTGTTGCATAAAAGTTGCAATTGATTGCAAGTTGCAGTTGATCGGAACGCGCCAATCAAAATCATTGTTTCATGCGCATCTTCTTAAATGTGCATACCGTGCGCTAATGAAAATGCGCGTTACAATGTGCAAAGTTGCAGTTGATTTGCAGTTGATTTTAGGCAACACCCCCTAAGTGAGCTATTCATTAAAAATCTATTTCAGATTGCCCTTCAGAATGGATTGAACGTAATACTTTCAAACTCTGTTGCTGATTTACTAGGACAAGGACAATGATGTCCTTATTCTCACTGTATCATAATCAAATTGTCATTATTTCTAAGAGTATAAATCAAATTGCACACTATGGCCCGTATTCCGATAGCGAGGTTTAAGTTAACCCTGGTCTAAATCTGTGGTTTAAGTATGGATAACCAAAAGTGCCAACATTTTATTTACAATGAATAATTCGTATGTTAACTGCTCTCTTTTCCCATACTCTAATAATGTAGAAAACTATTGAAGTTTTTATTCCGAGACAGTTTTNGTATGCATCTTGATCACACTATATCACCACTATCCAGGATATTTTTCTACTTGTATATCATTGATACCAATTGGAAAGGTCGGCTGGTCCAAAGATGTGAGTATGAATATCCCTAAACCCAAGGGAGATACTGGGCATCTTTGAGGAAAAAGTATAATAGGATGATCATATCGTATCTCAATATGAATATAACAGGGAGGATAGGAGATGGGAGAAATGGGATGAGGGAGTGAGGAATGGGAGAGGGGGTGGGAAAGGGGAGGGTTAGAAGAGAGGAAAATGGGAGATACAACAAGAAATAGGATGAAAAAGAAAAGTATACAAGGATGGTTATAGTCATATCTCAATATGAATATAACATGGAGGGAATTAGATGGTAGAAATGTGACGAGAGAGTGAGGATGGGAGAGGGGGTGAAAGAGAGGAAAGGGAAAAGGGAGATACAACTAGAAAGAGGGTGAAAAGGGAAAGTATAATAGGATGATAATATCATATCTCAATATGAATATCAGAGAGAGGAAAGGAGATGAGAAAATGGGATGGGAGAGGGGAGGGGAGATGGGGATGGGGATGGGAGGGGAGAGGACGAAGAGGGGAGAGAAAAGAAGATACATATAGAAAGAGGATGAAAAGGAAAAGTATAATGGGATGTTCATATCATATCACAATATGAACATAAGAGGGATGAAAGAAGATGGGGGATTGTCTGGAGGAAGAGGGGAGAGGGAAGAGGGGTGAAACTAGAAGGAGGATGAAAAGGGGAAGGATAAAAGGACTGTCAAATGAAAGGAGAACCGGAAATCCTATTACTCACTGGAAGACATGGCATGAATGGTGTCTGTCTTACCTTCTTACAAAAATGAAATGATAATGAATATGTCTCAAAAACATAGGGATGGTGCACATACGATATTTATCATTTGTACAGTCGCCCCTCAAGAATAGATATGATAGTAAAACAACTGGCAGTTTCGCGCTGTTCAGTGAGTAATAGGTAGGGCAGTTTAGTGTGGTTAATTGCTTAAGGGTTGAGGTGTATTTCCCTGCTGAGCATATAGGTTTGTATATCAAGAAAACTTTTGGTTCATCCATTTGCATGTTAGAATTCTAACCTTATTCAAAATAAATAATTCACAAAGACACTTCATGACGGCTAGTAACTATTTGCACGTTGACACTAGTGCTGGATGGGCAAAAAATTCAGTCCACTGTATAAAATTTACGCAGGTTTACTGCCTAAAATGTGAACAGTGTCGAGTGACGCAGTGCCCACAGCAAATTCACGGACACTTATGACATTGACAATGGTACTGCATTGACAAGAGGAAGTCATCTGTGAATAGCCTAAAAGGCTCTCTATAATGCTTGGCCTGGATTCGATCTTATTCTCTTACTACAANTTGTGAATGATTTACTATCTACTGTAGATCTGATATCACGTGTTTCATTCAATGTCTGAGGGTAACTTACAATGGTTATATGGGTTGATACGAGATCTTTAGCAACAATTCAAAGATAAAAAAGAGAAATTGCACTTTAGTTTGGATACATTACTGTTATATTCTTCGTGTTATCTAAAAGTGTTGAGTGTCTTAATATCTACCCCAGATCTATCATTATGAGGTATCATAATATCACTGACAAAAGTACTTCACTATGTGAAAAGTTATCATCACACCTGAGTGCATATTGTGATCAAATTAATGTGAGTATAAAAGAGATGATTTACCACAAATGAGAGATAGAATAGATTGAATTAGATACTATGATTTGTAATCCCAGGTGCATTTTGAATATTTATCAATGATTTACTATCTACTGTAGATCTGATATGACATGTTTCATTCAATGTTTAAGAGTAAATTGCAATTATCAAGGGTTGATATGAGATATCCAATATAATGATTCAAAGAAATAAAGTGATTAATAACATGTTATACATAAATCACTGTTAAATTCTTGGTGTACTTTAAAAGTGTCGACCAACAATAGACCTATGATTATGACGTATCATCATATATGATAGAAAGTTATATTTAAAAGAGTACTTCACAATGTTTTAAATGGGAAATTGTATTATCAGAGCAAAGTGTATAATACCGCAATCAAAGGTGAATATAAAGAAATGATTTGAGGTAGAGGAGAGGCAGAATAGGTGATAAGCAAATGTAATTTGACTTTCCAGGTGTAATTTCAATATTTATCAATGATTTACTATCCACTGTAGATTTGATCTCACATGTTTCATTCAATGTTTAAGAGTAAATTGCAATTATCAAGGGTTGAAAGCAGATCTTGAATAAGGATTCAAAGCAATCAAATTCTGAATTACATAATTTAAATAAATCACAGAACTTCTTGGTAAACTTTAAAAGTGTTGGTGTTTTAACATCTACTACAGATCTATCATTATGACATATCATCAAATATGATAACAAGTTACATTGACAAAATTTTTCACTATGTTGTATCCTGTTAACTACTGGATTTCATAATTCCCATAGACTTTGTGCAAGGACTACCCAGTTCCAGTAGTCAAAGGGTTAAGTGTGAAAATGTATCATCAAATCTTGGTGTAAATTTTGGTCAAAGCTGAGTATAAAGAAATTACTAAAGATAGGAGAGATAAAATATCTAATAATTTCCAAGGTGTACTTTGATTACTGGTCAGTGATATCACATTTTCATTTAATATTTGAGAGTAAGTTACAATTGTCACTTGTTGATTAATAAATCATTGTTACATTCTTGGGGGTGTTGCTCAAAAATTGCAATTGATCGCAAGTTGCAGTTGATCGGAATATGCCAAGCAAAATCATTGTTTCATGCGCGTCTTGTTAAATGCGTGCACCATGCGCGAATGAAAATGCGCGTTACAATTTGCAAAGTTGCAGTTGATTTGCGGTTGATTTTGAGCAACACCTGATTGGTGTACTTAAAAAGTACTCATTTTTTACGATCTACTGTAGATCCGTTAATATGAGAGCAAATTATATTGACAAGTGTACTTAATCTATGTTTTAATTAGATAAGAATATGATATATATTTGAATTTCAATAATAGTTTTAGGGGGAAAAATAAAGTTCATTAACACTTGAAAATTTGTGTATAATGACGTACTATCTGCTATAGATTGTATAAAGTACAGCGTCAAAAAAGTGTGCAGTGTCTGTTTTAACATTTTTCTTTACAATTCTACACAGATGAAGTGCAATGTGCTTCTTGATTTCAACACTTAATTCTATTCTTCTCTTATCCATTTTCCTTCATTTTGTATTCTCATCATGCCCATTATTCACCAAATTCCTTTCCCTATCTCTGTCTCTGTCTCTANATGTAGAAAACTATTGAAGTTTTTATTCCGAGACAGTTTTAAATAATATGAGTGCCAAATGTGCTGGTAAATTAAACATTGACTATTATAGAGTCAAGCCTCTTTTGGCTCTCCATACTTAAACCACAGATTTAGACCAGGGTTAACTTAAACCTCGCTATCGGAATACGGGCCTCTATGTCTCTAAATGTACTAATCATTTACAATCTATTTTTAGATCAGTGAGATATTGCCCTTCAAAATTTATGTACAATAATAATGTCCCACACGTTATCTCTCTAATGGGGTGTTGTTCAAAATCAACTGCAAATCAACTGCAACTTTGCAAATTGTATTGCGTATTTTCATTCGCGCACAGTATGCGTATTCAACAAGGCGTGCATGAAACAATGGTTTTGATTGGCACGTTCCGATCAACTGCAACTTGCGATCAATTGTAACTTTTGAGCAACACCCCCTTAGTCTCCAAATGTACCTATCATTTACAATCTATTTTAAATCAGTGAGACATTGCCCTTTAAAATTTATGTACAATCAAGTTGCACACTCTATGTCTCTAAGGGGGTGTTTTTCGAAATCAACTGCAAATCAACTGCAACTTTGCAAATTGTAACATGCATTTTTTTTCATTCAAGCACGGTATGCGCATTTAACAAGACGTGGATGAAACAATGATTTTGATTGGCGTGTTACGATCAACTGCAACTTGCGATCAATTGCAAATTTTGAACAACACCCCTTAAGTGTACTAATCATTTGCAACCTATCTTAGATCAGTGAGAGACTGCCCTACAAGGTTCAAAATCTATGTACAATAATCAATTGCACAATCTATGTCTCTAAGTGAACTGATCATTTACAATCAACTTTAGATCGGTGAGAAGTTGCCCTTCAAAATGTATACAATAATCAATTGCACAATCTATGTCTCTAATAGTGAACTGATCATTTACAAGTAAGGAACTGCACTTCAGAGTGCAATTAAACGTAATACTTTCAAACTCTATTGATGATTAACTTGATCTGTTAAAATGAGCCATTAAATGTATCATCAATCTTGAGTGTAAACTGCAATCACTAAAGAGAATGAAATTGTATTAAATGATAAAATAGTGATTTCAATTTCCAGGTGTATTTTGAATACTTATGAATGATTTACTATCTACTGTAGATCTGATATCACGTGTTTCATTCAATGTCTGAGGGTAACTTACAATGGTTATATGGGTTGATACGAGATCTTTAGCAATAGTTCAAAGATAAAAAGTGAGAAACTGCACTTTAGTTTAAATACATTACTGTTATATTCTTGGTGTAATTTAAAAGTGTTGAGTGTTTTAATATCTACCCCAGATCTATCATTATGACGTATTACCACATTGACAAAGAGTACTTCACTATAATAGTTTAAATAGGAAAGTGTATCATCAAACTAAAGTGTAAATTGTGCTAAAAGGTGAGTATAAAGATATGATTTAAGACACAAGATATATACTTAGAAATCGTACTTTGCATTTCCAGGTGTATTTGAAATACTCGTCAATAATTTACTATCTACTGTAGATCTGATATCACATGTTTCATTCAATTTGAGAGTAAATTACAATTGTTAAGAGTTGATATGAGATCTTGAGAAATTATTAAAAGAAATATAGGAATGAATTACATAGTTTAAATAAATCAATGTTATATTCTTGGTGTACTTTAGAAGTGTTTAAGAATGTTTTACTTCTAATCCAGATCTATTATTATGACATATCATTAAATGCAGCAGCAAATTACATTAACAAATGGTACTTCACTTAAATGGGAAAATGTATCATCAAGCCAAGTGTAAATAG
>BQKZ01002136.1:53469-73356 GCA_036244855.1 Temnopleurus reevesii
TTTTTGAAGCAGATTTAGATTCTCCATTGTCTCAACCTTCCAAAAATGTATGGTTTGTTGGGGTTTACTTATTCAAGTAAGGATATATTTAGAAATCATTATTGAAGTTCATTTCACTCTATTTTACCAGACTGGCCCCCTTAAGTGTAGGCCTATGAAAATATCTGTATAGCTACTTCCTCATCTTTATGAGCTTCCAATGACGTCTCTAGAAAAATCGTTTTACCATAAAAATCATATTTTTAGAAAAAAAAACATCCTATTCCTAACTTCACATTTGATTACATTCTAGTACAAACTTTAACTCGCAGATTAGCTAGGGCTGCCTCGACAGAACCATGTTGGTTTTACAGCAGTTTCCTTTTCAATTTCATTAATATGTTATTTACGTAATGTATCTGTTGTTGAATCTCCCTCTATCTTTCATCTACTTTTTCCTCTTTCACTTGCTATCTTGTTGATTGTAAAATGAACTTGAATGAATAAACTTGAACTGAACTGAACTGAACTATGCACTTTCCAACACTGTAAAAGGACTTAAAATATTGTATTTTCTCCTAATAAGTTTCATATTTCCACCTAAAATTCTTATCAATTGGCAGCTCTGCTATCATGTATCTGTTTCTTTAATAAAATCGCTGTCAGCATTTGAACTTTGTGGGTGTGTGGTTTACACAGAAGATCAGGACAGTTCCACAGTATTTATGTTACATGATCTGATGCAAGGATGTTCAAGCAGCTTGATATTTTATGACCTCTCGGTAACATTTCGTTGATCCCTGGGGGAGATTTCCTTTTCCGCCGCTCCAAATCCTCTGTTGAATATTGAATTCTAAATATAATGTAAAATGAGAGCCTATAGTTTAACACATTCTACAAACACACTGTCCGCTTTAGAAATCAATTCATTGCTATCTGTTATCATTAGAAATCTAAAGAACAATGTATATGGTACACTGATCCCACTGTGATTCCATTGTTCTAAGCTGTATAGTGATAACGGGTAATTAAGCAAAATATTCTGACTTGCACTGTACAATGTTTCTCCTTCTTCTCCCTCTCTGTCTACTCTTTCTTTTTCAACTCTTTGTTTTCAATTTCCTGAGGGTTCATAATCATTTCTTTCTATCTTTATCAATTTATATTATTTCTGTCATTTCTTGTGACCATTTAACTGCCTTTCCCTGTCTTTATTTCTGTCTTTATTTTTGTAATTCTATATTTTACTACCTCTGTCCATGTTTTCTCTTCTCTGTCTCTTCTTTTTCCTCTTGCTATCTTTCGCTTTTCTCTTACAGTTTGCTCTTACAATCTCTGTATTTCCTCTTTTCTATCTTTTTGTTAATTTCATGATGAGATTAGGCACGTTGTATTTTCTATAGTGCACAGAAGATCGCAGACTAGCCTCATATGCACGTATGCGTCTATTCTCCTTGCATCCTTTCTGCGTGCGTGAATTGGGTCGTCACAGCTCAGTGGGCACGCATACCATATGTCCCCCAAAAAATGACAACGGGGCTTTCAGGATTAATAACTTTTGAAAATGAATATGAAAATGAATGCGGTTTGGCAGGTCGAACATATAACTATTCACCTATATCTGGTGAAAAATTCAGGAGATTTGCTTCAGTCGTTACAAAGAAATGAAGCTTTTTGTAGCGGATGTCATAATTCCGTTCTGCGCAAGTTTGTGAGGACGGAGACGTGTAAAGCACAATGGTTACTTCAACTTCCAATGTTTCACTGGTCAAAACGGATGTTACTGTTTTTGTTTTGGGGCTTTTATATGTAAATTAAATATCCACGCTTGTCATGAATTATTTGAATGACACTATTAAGCAGTAACATTCCTTTTGAGAAATGAGTCATGGGAAGTTTAAATAACCATTGTGCATCGCACGTCTCTATCCTCATAAACTTGTGCAGAACGGAATTATGACATCCGATACAAAAAGCTTCCTTTCTTTGCAACCACTCAAGCAAATCTCATGAAATTTTCACCTAATATAGATGAATAGTTATATATTTGACAGGCCAAACCGCATTTATTTTCATATTCATTTTCAAAAGTTATTAATCCTGAAAGCCCCGTTGTCATTTTTTTTTTGACATATGGTAGAGAGAGCATGGATGCATCCCATTATGCAAAATTCCCGCAAGCAATTTTCATTCAATAAGACAATAAGACAAATTCAAGTCCGCGTCCGTCTTTCGTGAAGACTTCTTGTATGCGAGAAAAGGATGTGGTCAAATTGACGCTTTGTGGACTTCCCGCATGAATAGACCGGATGCGGGAGGAGCGCGGAATTCGTCGCCAGGGTATTAATACATCGCGCCTTATAAAAATACTGTCAAGTATCAAGGCAAAATGTTATGGCATATATATACATTGAATGAAAGGGTACATGTAGATACATGATCTCAATCTATTCATTCATAAAGTGCAAACTTGTTGCAAATCCTTGTTATGATATGACACTATTAATGCTCAGAAAATTAGAGGAACTGAGCATTTGTAATGTGTAGTATAGTTTAGCAAAGAAATTCTTACTTGTACTTTTAATATGTTGAAAAGTTCACTACAAAGTATCCAATGAAGGAAAATCAATCAAAAGTCATAATAATGACAAATGTGTAGGAAGTAAATCAAGGGAGAAAACATATAATGATAAATAAAAGATATAGGGGGTGTTGTTCAAAAGTTGCAATTCATAGTGAATCGACTGCAAATCAGTTGCAAATTATATATAACACTTTTTTCATTGCGCATCATACGTGCTTCTAACAAGTCGCGCATGAATCAATGACTTTGATTGGTGCATTCCGACTAAATGCAACTAGCAGTCAATTTGCAACATTTAAACAACACTCCCTAAGAATAAAAGATAATAGATATACAAATAAAAATATCACATATAAAATATCCATGCAAATAAATAGACAAAGAGTGCATCTAAGCACAGATCCTAGTGTACTGATCAGAAAGTGTCTGTAAAAACCTACCTCAGATCCGTGAGTATATCCAGCAGGTGGAGCCCAATGAACTCATTCCTCATGTGTATCCGAGCGTCAAAGTCCGCTGTGGCGATCAGCAGGGCGTTGATGAAGCCGAGAAGGGTGGACTTGTAAGGCAAGATCTCGGCCGACTTGAGCTCATTGATGATAAGGCTGAACCTATACCGTTGGTTCTTTTGCATCTATTATTAGATGAAACATTACATTGTATTTTAGTACACACCTACATCGCATTCATTTTTTTTCACATCCACATAAATATGTGCTGTAGATACCTTCAAAATAGATTCATCCTAGATTAATATTGACATAATATTCATTTTATCATGAAGAATAGGATTTTCATTTTGTGTAAGAAAATGTGAATGTAATATGGATTCTGGCCCATTTTTTTTACACATTTTCATGGATAGCCATACAATCGATGCAGTATAATCGCAATTTTGGAGTTGGCATAAAAATACATTGAAAAGAATATATGGAAAAAACACTGATTACTAGTTATAATCTCCAGCCATCCCCTATGGTATAAATGTTTGCATATGGGGGTCGCAAACTTCACATTTGAGGTAACAAACTTTGTAAAGAACCAGGCCATAAATGTCATATTTCAAATCACAGATTTCACATCCTGGGCAGTGTTTCATTGAGTTAAAGACTGTAAGAACGACTTTAAGAACAACTGGTATCAATTCTTGCCCCAAATACAAAAAAAAATAATCAATCATTGCGCACAAGAACAGATAACAGTCATTCTTAGTGTTTCTTACATGTATATTGGTGAAACACCTGCCTAGTTGCAAAATTCACGCCGCCCATGGCATGTCATTAAGCGTGCTTTAGGGCGTCCATAGTTACCTTATAATCTTCGAGTGCATCCACAGCCAGCTCGTATCCATCATGGGTGTACACACAGAGCGCTGAGAGGAGCTCAAACACCTGCTTCTTAACCAGGACATTCTTGGTATCCAGTGCTGCATGGTTGCGAAACAGACAGGACAATGTTAAATTTAAAGGTAATACCAGCAGAATTCAATTGACTATGATAATAATAAGAGTACAAGAATTGAAAAATGATGATAATGGTGATAGCGATAATAATTATGATTATGATGATAGTGATAGTCGTTTTAGTGATCATGATGATGAAGATGACAATGACAATGACTATGATTGTGATGGTGATGGTTGTGTTGGTCATAATGATTTGGACAAGGAGGACTATAATGGTGACATTGATTATCGTGACAATAATGATGATGATGATGACGATGACAATGACGATGACAATGACAATGATGATGATGACGAAGACGATGACAATGATGACGATGACGATGACGAAGCTGGTGGCGGCAGTGGAAGGAGGAGGATGATGAGGAGAAAAATGATGATGATGATTATGATGATAGTGGTGGTTGTAGTGGAAGGATGATGATGCAAATGATGATGATGATGATGATGATGATGATGATGATGACAATGACAATTATTTTGATGTAAGATTTTCAGCTCGGTCCATGGATATCTTTCTCAAGTTACATACAAAACCACTGAATTTTTTTCATCTTAAGTAATCTACATATAACAAACTTTTTTATATATATAATATCTAATGAAGATGGTGACACATTCTGGCCATGCCTATAAAATGCATTGTCGTTTCTGCAAAATCTGAAGAAAACAAAACAATAAATGGACATACATTCATTGAAGCATCATGGCAATTAAAGCAAAAGTAACATTTTTCAATATAAAGAAGCTTAATAATTGTTTGCTCAAAACCACTTTGCTGAAATGACAGATGAAGCAAGATACTGACAGACTGAAATAGCAAACCCATGCACTCCATCAGAGTACATGACTCCCCACTGATGCAACTTGGGGCAAAATGAGTCAATATTTTGACATATACATGTAGGATGTGAGATTTTGCAATTATGGATCTTTTTTAATTATTATCAGTGAATTGGAAATTGATAAGAAATTTAATCACCTTTGCAATAAGTTAACACACTTCTACAAAGAATTCAATTATTGGAACATAGAAGAAATATTTGGTGATAAACATTTCAAATGTGTCTGTTATTTCTTTTCTCTTTGATAGAAAGTACATCTAAAGCTTCCTTTTTTTCTATGAAAAAATTATCACGTTTATGCACGATGATGCCAGAAATATTTGTTATAAAAAGCTTTTGGGGTGGCCAGCTATCTCATTGAATTAGGAGATTGCCATCCAAAAGCTTTCTATGATAAACACATCCCTTTGTCAAATCTAAATGTGAGGGGAAAATATATTAAAATCTCACAACCAACAACAGTGATCTCTCTTCTGCTCAGCTCCCCAACATTTCTATTTTCCACCATATCATACCTACACCTTGCTATAAACCCTTTTGTTTCATGATAATTTATGAAAAATTATCCTCAGGTACATAAATTTGATTACTATAATAATCACATCTAACCCAATATAGTTAAGGAGATGATACCAGCAAAACTGGCATTCATTATGCTGTTGTACAGAGTGACTCAGAAAAAAAAAACATAATCAGAATTTGTTACCCAAGTGTTTATTCAATTTCGTAAAAAATATATCTTGATGGAGTATTAGCTTGAATAGATTTGGAATTCCTTTCAATCTAAATTTGAAGGCACATATGTTGTTTTTTATAGAGAGGGTCAGCTTTGTTTTTAAAGAGTCGGAAGACAGATAGGTATAAACTAGAAATTATCTTGCATCATTTGAAGAAAACTATTGTGCTGCTCAATAATACGCTAAAATATAGCATATAATGTGATTAGAGCTATCAATTTACCAGATTTAAGTGACCGTCAAATTAGAATAATGAAAACATGTAAACAAGAGTTTGGAAACAACAAATGTAGAATACCTATCAGTGGTGCAAAACCAAATCATGGATTCTAAAAAACAGAAATAAAATGTGGAACATATTCTTTGAATCACACTGTATAGTTCTGAATCTAATAATGATTAATGGTCATATCACTGATTGAGTGTGAAATCAACTCCTACAACGACAATTAACAATGTAGTTAAAATGTGTGGTAAAAGCCACAAAATATCAAATTACAAATTTCATGACCGCAGATTCATGAACACACCTCCGTGTAATTCATTACAAAACATTTGAAAAAGCCTTTTTTCAAATATATATAGTCCACATGCTATAATAGGGCCGTAAATCATACAGACATTCATATTTCCAAATATAATGCCAACTTCAATATAAATACATTCATGACCATCAATCATAAACAGACTATTACTTTCATTCACATTTACTCAGTCAATATGCATCACACATCAACTTTGCTCCAGACAAATAACTAATACTCTAGGTGTGTTAATTACACCTGAATCATTTTATAGACTGTGAAATTCACATATTTACTCAGTCAATATGTCACATTACTTGGTTTTTACGGACGAATATAAGCATTAGGTGTGCATAATCCCTGAATATGAAAGCAACTGTTTGTAAATTATCTCAGTTTAGTATACTGATAGTTTTTAATGATGATGCCATGCAAAAAAAATCTTCAATTTTGAAGCAACTTCAGAATACTTTGAAACTTCTCATGAATGAACTTTTAGGGTAAGCTAACTGTCTTGCTGTTTCTTTGACTCATTGAATAATTACACCCATAAAATTCTGTCAGACTTCAAAAAATGTGAATTCCATATTTTATACTAAGATGAAACTGTGTTGAATGGTAAATTATAATATTCTCCACATGAGGCTAAATTGGACAACCACCCAAGAGGAGATTTCTGTACTTTCATGCAAAAATTAATCTGCAATTTATGCAGAGTTTCTGTGGTGACATGAAATTAACTTTTCTTTTTTACACCACAGTGCAAAACACAAAATTGAATAAATGTCCCACAACATTGAAATAAATAATCATGTACCATATGGTTCCTTTTGTCATGTTTCCGAGCCAAGTTCTATGTGGAAAAGTTTGCATGAAAATGACTTTAATCAATTTGTTTAGGCCATAACAACCCTTCCTTTCATAACGAGCGCATCTAAAATCAGGATATTTTCCACAATCAAAGAGAAGATAATCACTTTCTCTTTATTTTGTTGAAAAAATTGTGGCCGGGAGCAAAACATATATTTTGGGTCCCTGACTTTTCCAAAGGCCAATTTTTGTTTAAAAAAATGAGTATCAACATGTATAGACTGTAACTGATACAACTGCATTTCAAAAAAATGATCATTTTTGTAGACATATTATGGTCAAAATGAAGCCAAACTGATCAAATTGGTTCTTTGCATAACCATGGATATATCAGATTGAGCTGGTATATCCATGGCATAACAGAGAGAAAATTATGTATAAACAAGATAGAGCGAGTAAACAAATTATGTCATGGTAAATTGATATTACCTATATTTGTGTGCAAATCTTTATAATGTCATGAATGTATACTTTTTTGTGCTGAAATGTATTGCTGGAGTATATTGGTCATTTGATGGCCTACATTCATGCTGCTTGCGAATAAGTGATGATAATTGAGTATTCAAAATCAAAATATTACATATTTATTGCTCGAAAAATGAAATGTGAAGGCAAAATAACTACACGAAGATATAGGAACACAGGCACCTTCAATAAAATAGAGCTAAAATTCTACCCTGTAATCTATTCTACTCTGAATCAGCATAACATTGTGTAGCCAATCATCCATAGAATTTGAGTGGGAGTTTAAGCTATTCTTTAAATTCTAAATGTCTGATTTTGATCATCAGGTATAGAGTTTTCAACAAAGAATATCACTTCAGCACACAGAGTCAAGGTTAATGCTTTTGCATTTTGACTGAGGGACATACATATATATCTTCAGAACTCTGTACACAGTCTAGCAGGTCTATACATTATTTTCTTTCACAACCCTTACTTGATTAATTAAGCACAAACGAACATGGGCATGCTACGCTAATGTCCATGAGAATATGGCGGTTGTCGTCTTGATGTAAAGTTTTGAAGTACATGTAGATTAGAACAGAACTTTGTTTGTTCTAAAGGCGATCCCATCTCAAGCTATGCTTCAGGGTACTCGCCTCCTTCGATTTTACTACTTTGTCATGTTACTTTGAATTGATTATGTCTGTGAAAAGGGAAATAAATCTTCAATTCAATTCACTTAAAAAATCCTTGTTTCATTCAGATGCCTGTTCAACAAGTTTCCATGGAATGAGAAGGAGAGAAATAAATTTTGTACATAATCTATCTATAATTGTGAATGCTTGAAAGAAGTAGTTTACACTGTCCAGAAGCCTTTATCCATTCTGCTCATGGTGACTATATTTGAAATACATGCATGTATATCTACACCAGCCTACATGTATGTTACGGACATTGCGGTAGAATTACCATTCTTTTTGTCACCTTCATTCTCAAACTATCAGTATTTATTATGAATGAATTCTCGTAGTTGAGGAAGTAGAGAAACATTATCAACCATCTCACATTCCTGTGGGTTTGTTATCATGGCTATCATTGGTAAAACTAGTCCAGGGTTAGTGTTTTACTATCAAGAATAAATACTGTAATGGCTAGGAGTTAATGATATGTTATGTAAGAAAGTCAAACAATCTAATTTGCAATTGCCCTGTAACAAATCAGCACACAAACGAGACTTGTAAATCCACACAAAAGGTGTGTTGTTTCAGTAACTAAGCTTTGAAAGGATTTATCTGGAATATCTTCATACCTTATGTAATAATGCTAGGCAAGTCATATTGTAAAAAGCCAAACTCAATATAAATCAAATTATTTTGTATTACGTGTCTTTACCTGCATTTGGTTTGAGAGGGTTGGGATGGAAAACCTGCCGTTTTTTTAGATTAAGTTCTCCTTTTCCATACCCTAGCAGCCCTCTCAAACCAACTACAGGTTTTTATTATTAATTCTTGTATCTTTTTCTTACACTGTATCTGGTTTGAATTTGCCGAATAAATTTAATAATTTGGAACTTCTGGTATTCAACAGTATTATTGTATTGAAACCATGAGAAATTAAAAAGGCAGGGTGCATGGTCTAACGTGACAGACAATATCTCATTTGGCACTGCATTTGCATTTGGTTCCTTCCTACATCCCAACCTCTTCAGTGCATGGTGGTTATCATTATATGTTTCTATTTCTTGATCAATCTCGTTTATGAATCAAGGAGCTAATTAAGATAACAGTGTATGTTAAAAGAAAACATTGTGGGAGCTGTTCCATAATGTATGATGTTGATATATATCTCAAAACAAAATTATGTTAGCTGCTCCTTAATTGGCGATGCGAACATCAAGTAATAGCAACCGACAAATATGTAGCTGAAATGAGGTCAATATCCAGAAATAAAACAAATATAAGCTGCTCCATAATCAATATAAAGTTAATATCAACAAATAAAACATACATGTAGTTACCAAGAACATGAAAAGTACCCCACAAAATTATGCAAACTTAACACGTATTCACTGCACAAATAAAGTTCAAATTTAGCATTTCATTACACTAACTCCATGTAGGATAAAGCATATACATGTACCTCAACAGGCAAACCAATATAAAGAAATTCTCTTTCGGATTTATAGACAGCTCTATCTTTTGAATGTCTTTCAGTATCGATACAATACAAAAATACCGGAATTACTGATGCGATTACAGGATTGACAAGTTTTACCTCAATTATCCCTGTTCACAATGCAATTACTAATCAGTTCTGAATATATACTGCAGATCAAGTTACCAAATACTTGCATACTAATAAAAAAAAAAATTGTGCCTTTCCCAAGTCCATTTTGAATTCACATTGTTCAAAGAGCCATTTTAATTTCATCTTTTTTCTTCTTTTCATATTGGACTATTCAATTGCACAAGAATTTTAGATTCATGAAGCCAGGCCTGCACAAAACTTTCAGGAAAGGCAGCCATTTTGCATGCACACAAAATTTCAGACTACACGTACATTAAATCATTTGTATGTACACACTGTTGATTTGTACATCAAATGGAATGAAATTGAACTGAATCGAAAAAGAAATCAGAGTTGCATTAGATAAGGAAATTTAATTTTGTGATGCATGATAAGCCAATAAATATTCAACAAAACTAGTACATGAAGAAATTTGGGAGAGCTTCGACAGCTTCGACTTCATTTTGCAATTCATTCAGAGAAATTATACTGATGGAGCATAGCAATTTGAAAGCTTTTACATCAATCAGAGGGAATGAATGAACTCAATATTCTCTTTCGCCTTTTACTCTGCCACAGATTGTGCGAAGGTTGTCGACTACATGGATCCCCATCACAGGCAGGGATCGTGATATCATTGAGAAGTTGAAAATGCGTAACTTTTGAATAGATTGTCCTATTTTGCTCAAATGTTCAGTTTGTTCATCTTATCATTTTCATTCTCTGAGACCAAAATAATTCCAAAGGTTGGTTTCCTTTTAAAGTCAATAAATGTGTGTGCCACTAAATTTGATGTAGTTTGTGACACCGAATGTAATATTTATTATTGAATCCACAAGTATTCTTGATTTGTGCATTTCTATTTACTACTAAATTTGTCAAAGTGGCCACCAGTCTGTAGTGATCACCTGCCTATAGTGACCACCTAAATTGGTTCCCTCTAAATGAAAAATTGTTATAGAACCTGTCTATAGAGGTCATCTGTCTCCAGTGGCCACTGTTTGTATATCCCTTGGGTGGCCGCTATAGCAGGGTTTGACTGTAAATGAGTGAATGACAACCTGTGTCATGTTTTCCATCTTTCTTTTATTAGTACAGTGGGTGGAATATACAACCTACATGCATCTGAAAGTGCTAAAATTCTTCACTGTAAATCTACTATGAATCAACATGTATCAAGCTGTATTTTTCTGCCTCATGACTCGTGTCTAGAGATTTTGATACCCTTGTCAGGTGCATAATAGAGAAAATGTTTTTGAAAGTAAATTAGTATTAATAACTCTAGATCCCTAATCAAAGAAAGAGAGGAAAAAACAGCTTTACTATGACCACTTTTTTTTCTCAAAAGCAGCTATGCATGAAATTTGAGACTCCCAATCAGACAACGTGAAATAAAAAGATTGACTTTTAAAATTAGCTTGAGCACTGAAACAGCATATTAAAGCAATAGAGACATGACAGTCTAAATTGGATAATAATCAAAGAGAGCTACATGTAGCTCATGAATGCACATAATTTTCTCTTAGAAAATCAACTGTGAAATTCTAAAAGGGGTACATTGACTTTTCAATCAGCTCGAGCACTGACACAGCAAATAAAACAATAGAGACGCTGCAGTCTACAATTTAATAATGATATCATTAAAATGAGCTCATGAATCCACATAATTTTTGCTTAGAAGATCAAGTACTGTGAAATTCTAAAAGGGTTACAGCATACTGTATACGAACGAGACGATAAAATACAAGTAATAGGCATTCAAGTAACAATTTGTTTCTCTCTTGCACAGGCCCTCCAAAGAACTTGAACCAAAAAGAACCAGTTCTGAGAAAAATAGCATTGCAAAAATAAATGAAGAAACAGTAATGAACAGTCTTGAAACTGTCTAAATCTACTATTTTTTTTATAAATTAGCAGCAATCAGAGAAATGAAAGGTTAGTCACATCATCCACTTACGAAAAGAAAAGGAGTACAAATTTATTCATTTTTACACAGCAAGGAATTTAGGCAATAACAATGCTTTCTATAAGATATAAGATTTTGAAAGAATAGGCTTTTACAATAAAAGCCATTTAAATTTTGCATTCCTGAATATTGCTCTGTCCAACTTACCATCTAGCGACAATTTAGGAAAGCATTAATCCAAGAAATAACAAAATCATATTTACACATCAAATATTTCAATATACCTTTTGCCTGACACCTGAAACATCTTTGCTTTGATTTCAATATTTGACATCCCATTAGTTTGAATGTTATGAGAGAAAGTGTATCAAGGGCAAATCAAAGATATGAGAAAGCATCGGATATCCATATTGAGCCATTGTGATAAATGTGAATGATATAAACATCAATTGAAAAAGCCAGCTCATGATAAGAGAATATCAATTCTCTCTTTCTCTTTCGAATCATGTTTCAACACAGAGAGCAACCATCAGGCATATATACAGATATTAAAGCGTCCGATCAAAAGCCAAGTTATCTTCAATGTACATTAGGGCAGTTTGAATTATTTATTCATGTTGTTGAAGTTTTTCTTAACATGGGTAATTTAAAAAATTACAGTCTTGTGTAAGAGGAAAACTGATACAGAGGCCAAGAAATTACAATGCACAATCACATCAATCTATTTCTCTGCTTATACATTTTCTAAAACGCTTCTTCTTTTTTTTTGTTCTTGTGCTTGATAGACTTTAGACGATGTGAGAAGATGGAACAAAGGCTTTGGACAAAGTTAACAACTTCATCCAAGCATTCACAATAGCTAGATAAGAACAAAGAAAAATTCACTCCCTCTAATTCTCTTGAAATATGTCAAACAGTTGTAGTACCCTGTGTAGCACAATGAATAGTTTGGTTACTTTCTTATATTAGTTTGTTTCGAGCTATTGTGAATGCCTGAATGGACCCATCTGCTTACAGTGAGATACAGTAATACACTGGGAGATCATTTTCAAGAATTAAAGTATACCAACCACTGAACAAACTTTGATATTAAAGAAAAAATATCAGATGAGAATGAATAAAAAAAGTTTGCTAAACTTACCTCTGGCAAGTTTCCTGGTGAAATCCAGACTATCGATCAGGAAATCCATTCCAGTCTTAGAATTCATCACAGCTTTTATGCATCCCACGATCTCCACTTGGAGATACGCATCCGCGAAGCTCATCCCTCGATCCGAGAGCCGCTCCACCACATCCAGGAGCACTCCGAGTCCGTCCAGCTCAAGGAACCCCTCCAGCCACTCTGTGGAGCTGGTCTGGATCCGCTTCTTGAGTCCCGTGTAGTTGTTGATGGAGGGGATGCGCAGGAGCTGTATGCAAAGCTCCGGTTCGCTGTTCTCCAGGGAGGCCGCGGCTCCCTCGTCCCCGCTGCTCGCGGCTCCATCCTCGCTGTGGATGGACCCGGAGCTCTTGTTGTTTTTCTCCTTCCCCAGGCTCTTGCGAGCGATACCTGACCACTTTTTCAGCATGGTGATCCTCGAAGCGTCTTTATCATCAACAAAAGTGTGTGGTTATACCCATCGCTCCAAGAACGTAGTAACAAGTCAATCTCCTATTGTTTATTTTCCCATCATCAGTACTGCTATTGATGATTCTTGCATCCAGTTCTGCTTTGATATTCCTTCGACTGTCGAAGTAGATTTCTTGAAGATATCAGTTGTGTCACATAGTATCAGTCTTCCCCCATTCCAAAATCTGCAATGATAGAAGATGGTATATCATGTTATGAGTAGTCAATTTCCTGATGTATGACACAACATGACAATTTTATACCGTATCATTATCTTGTGTACAGAACATGACCATTATGCTGATCGAAAGCAGATTCGGAAAGCATTGGCCAAGCAAAGCATAACATGTAAGCTAATTAGGCTCCATCCGTTACTGAAAGAAAATCTAATACGAAGAACCTATATCATCCTGCGTTCTCTCTCACAGCTGTGATGATGATGATACCCATGAAGAAAAGATCAAAATGGTATCACAAGAGAAATAATCAGGCAATTAAATTTGACAAGTCAAGTTACATGTAGATGGTGTAAAGGAAATATAACACCTCTCACTCTCTCTGGTTAAACAGAATTATGATACTTCATGTTCCTTATCAATATCATTTATCATAGCAGCTCATTAAAATGACACCATATTGGTTATCAAAAGATCAAAGCAAACATAAGAAAGATTTGACACCTGTTTAACCAGGTTTGACCAAGACAGAAATGCTGGAAAAAGAAAATATAAAAGTGGCCTTATCAATGTTAAAGGGGATTTTCAAATAGGTAGTACAATGTAGATTATAACAAAATCAAAGTCTACATACAATAAACGAGCACTAAACGTCAAACAAATTATAAAAATTATTTCCTCTAGGTCAAAAAATCTGTTTGTTTAATTCATATCTATTGCAAATAGTATGAGACAGGAAGGTTGCAGAGATTTACAGGGTTCACCAAAATAATAATTTCCCAAATAAAAATGTGAGTTTAAATACAATTAACAAAGCGCTATGATATTCATCTGCTTGACGTCACAAAAATAATAATACAATCTATGATATGCCCTTGTGCACTCCCACCATTCATGAATTGGGATTCTCACAACCGCCAAGATCGAATTATCTCTTAATTGGCTAATTTTCAGGGATACATAGATATAAATGATACTGCAGAGATATATGTAGGTGTACACAATATGATATATTTCAAATCAAGGCTAAATGACTATTTGCTATCTATGATTCACCTCCAACCGCAGACATCATGAAGGAAACTATTGTCGCCAATTTACGTGCAAAAAAGGAATTTTAATCACAATTTAACCTGTTTACGAAATCCTTCTTTTTTTCAAACAATCTGGAACCTTTCCAAATTGCATGATGTCATTTATCTTTCTGTCATTAAATCAATGTTCCGTTCAGTGCACATTGGGGATGTGCTCTGATTTTTGTTAAAAACCAGATTAGGGGTGAAAATACAAATGTGGCTGCTTTATAATGAAATGCCCTAAGGTTGCCAGGAGAAAAGTATGAATAATAATCTGGAAGATAAAGTGTGAGCCCCATCAGAAAAAGGAAGTTACAATGACAATGTCAAATGCTGATTCCATTGAAATCCAAAAATATATGTCAAATGCTGATTCCATTGGAATCCTAAAATATATATGTCAAATAATATTCCATTGAAATCCCAATATATATGTCAAATGCTGATTCCATTGAATTCCCAAAATATATATCTACCAGGCACCTGATATCTACAATTGAATAGCCATCACACTGCCATCCTCTCAATAAAAATGTTGAGAAATTGCCATGGATTAAAATATACATACATGGAGATACTGTTAAAAAGGGAAGTGTAGAATAAAAAAAGTTTGTACAGAATAGCCTGACTACCCACACACAATAATTGTACGACAATGAATGAACTTATAGAACATTTTCTTACTATAAACTTGTAAGGAAATTCGTTGTGGAGACAGGCATTACATATTTGTTTAGCACAGTAGAATATATTAATATAGTTTCTGCGCTAAAGTATATTATTATTATTATCATTATCATCATTATTATTATTACTATTGTTATTATTATTAGCTTATCTGCGGAATAAGGCACATTTCTGTGCTATAAAATGGGCACTTAAGGGGAAAACCACAATACAGCGAAAATATCGTTTCGCCGTAGCGTTTTCACACGCTACATCTCGGAAAATAGTAACGTAATAGCGCCATCTACGGTATGTAGNCTGCACTCAACCCAGGTGAGGTGAATGGGTACCTGGTAGGAACTTATTCCTTTATTCCTTGAAAAAGCTAGAAGCTGCACTGCTAAAGCCAGGATAATAATGCTGCAATGCTGCACTTGTAAAGCGCTATATAAAGGCCGTTCATGATTATTATCATTAGCAATTGATTGCAGGTTTTGAACAATCCCCCATAGTTATAACTTTTCCTCTCCTCCCAATCCCTCATCCTCCTCCTACTTCCATCTTTTCTCTTCTTCTTCCTCTTCCCCCTCATTCTCTTCTTTTTCATCCTTCTCATTGTCATTATCTCAATAGGTGGGTTTACGAATGGATGTGAATTTTTGCCCTTTGCTATGCAAAAAGGATGTGCATGATGACAAGATACCTTGCCAGAGGCTTGCCCGACATATTAACAACTAGTGTATGCAAACTGGATTCCAGGTATCATTGTTGAATTGTTTCTGAACGGTTACTGAATATTTACCATTACCAACTACGTTCGCTGAAAAAAAAAAATTGAATCTATTGGTAAATTAGCCTATTGCAAGGTAACCATGTTAACCAACCCGTCTCCTTCCATCATAATTAAGCTACCTGATGTCTGTAATTTTCTAAGGCGAGAAGGTCAAGTGGATAAATAGCAATTGATTTCAAACGACAATATTGAAGTACTTGATCCGAAAAGTGCCAACATGTCATGACAATTTAACACTAATCAAGGGAATCCTAGTAAGCCCCATAAATATATTGATCTATCTCCCCTTGACCATTCTACGACACTGACATGAAATTATGTATTTAATAATTGGAAATTCCATTATTGGCAAGGGTTCATTTAAAATGTGACATAAATTTTTAGTTGGCACAAATTATATAATAATGAAAAGCAAAATTTGCATACCTTACAAGGTTTAGCATTTTATATTGCCATATGCATCTATGAAAGCAATTGCATATATAGCGATGAAAAAAAAAATTTGCTTCTGTCGACTCCAATCACCCACACTGGCTCGCTTCTATCGACTCTGGTCAACAAATTGAGCACACAATACTTTCGAAAAAACCTAGCGCTCTAGGGCTACACAATCTAGCATAAAAAGAATTAAGGAATGTGAAAAAAAGAAAACTTTACAAAAAAAATGATCTCAGCCTAGGCCTTTTTTAAAACCTGATAAATAATTTGAATAGCATATGGACTACCTCATTTCAAAAATCTTTCAGGAAATGCAATTCAATATCTCCTGCATGAAGTACTTGTACAAAGTATAACAATCACACTCACAGTGCTAATTTTCTCTACTTCTCAATGATACCTTAGCACAAAGGAGTTATAAAAATATTTACTGTTTAAATTATCACTTCAGAGCTATTTCCTTTACAAATCATTTCCAGGTAGCGCTACGACATCCATCATTATTTTAAGTGTAAGAAAACATCTGTATAGCTACTTCATCATCCTTACGAGAAGGTGACCAGCCTCGCATCTAGAAAAATCGTTTTACCATAAAAATCTTATGTTTAGAAAAAACAAAAACATCCTACTCTTAACTTCTCATTTGATTACATTCCAGCACAAGCTTTAATTCACAGATTAGCTAGGGCTGCCTTGCCAGAACCACGTTGGTATTACAGCAGTTTCCATTCCATTTTCATTGATATGTTATTTATGTACTGTTTATGTTGTTGAATCTCCTCCTATAATTCATCTTCTACATTTTTCCTCTTTCATTTGATGTCTTGTTGATTTTCTTATGTATTTTATTGTACATTGTACATTATATGTACATTGTTTATGTATTGTATTTTAATGAACTTGAATAAATAAACTTGAACTGAACTGAACTATGCATTTTCCAACACTGTAAAAGGACTTAAAATATTGTATTTTCTCCTATAAGTTTCATATTTTCACTTAGAATTCTTATTAATTGGCAGCTCTGCTATGATGCATCTGTTTCTTTAATAAAATCGCTGTGGGCATTTGAACTTTGTGGGTGTGTGGTTTACACAGAAGATCAGGACAGTTCCACAGTATTTATGTTACATGATCTGATGCAAGGATGTTCAAGCAGCTTGATATTTTATGACCTCTCGGTAACATTTCGTTGATCCCTGGGGGAGATTTCCTTTTCCGCCGCTCCAAATCCTCTGTTGAATATTGAATTCTAAATATAATGTAAAATGAGAGCCTATAGTTTAACACATTCTACAAACACACTGTCCGCTTTAGAAATCAATTCATTGCTACCTGCTATCATTAGAAATCTAAAGAACAATGGATATGGTACACTGATCCCACTGTGATTCCATTGTTCTAAGCTGTATAGTGATAACGGGTAATTAAGCAAAGTATTCTGACTTGCACTGTACAATGTTTCTCCTTCTTCTCCCTCTCTGTCTACTCTTCCTTTGTCAATTCTCTGTTTTAAATTCTTGAGTGTTAATAATCATTTCTTTCTATATTCCTATCAATTTATGTTATTTCTGTTATTTATTGTAACAATTTAACTGCCTTCCCCTTCTCAATTTCTGTCTGTATCTCTCTTTCTTTTTTTTTGTAATTCTAGATTTTATTGCCTCTGTCTCTGTTTCCTCTTCTCTGTATCTTCTGTTTCTCTTAATATCTTTCGCTTTCTCTTATGTTTTGTTCTTACAATCTCTGTAATTCCCCCTATCTTTCTATTTTATTTCACAATGAAATTATGAAAATAAAATCAAGAATCAAGGCAAACTTTAGGGCCTACATATTGAATGAATGGGTAGATATATGATCTCAAATCTGTTCATTCATTAGGTGCAAGTTGCAAATCCTTGCTATGATATAGCACCATCAATGCTAAGACACTAGATGATCAATGCTAAGACACTATATGATCAAAGCATATGTGTAGTGTCTAGTATATAGTTAAGCAAAGAAATTTCAACCTGTAGTTTTAATATGTTAAAATTAGAATAGTCACTACAAAGTATCTGATGCGGGCAAATCAATCATAAGTCTCTTAGCAATGGAAAATTTGTAGCAAGTGAAACAAGGGAAAAAACATTTTGATAAATAAATTAAAATAAATAATAAATTAAATAAATAAATAAATCAAAAATAAAAGTAAGTAATACAACGAAGATATCAAATATGCACGCAAACTAAAATAGAAAAAAGTGCCTTAACGAACAGATCAAGTTTCTTCATCCCAGTATAGCTTTGTATGTGAGCTGCATCAAGGGATTATTGGATCAAGTATCAAGTATCAAGTATCGTCATGCTTATAAGAAAACGTCTGTAAACACCTACCTCAGGTCCGTGAGTATATCAAGCAGGTGGAGCCCAATGAACTCGTTCCTCATGTGTATCCGAGCGTCAAAGTCCGCTGTGGCGATCAGCAGGGCATTGATGAAGCCGAGAAGAGTCGACTTGTAAGGCAAGATCTCGGCCGACTTGAGCTCATTGATGATAAGGCTGAACCGATACCGCTGGTTCTTTTGCATCTATTATTAGATGAAACATTACATTGTATTTTAGTACACATCTATATTGCATTAATTTTTTTTCACATCCACATAAATATGTGCTGTAGATACCTTCAAAATAGATTCATCCTAGATTAATATTGACATAATATTCATTTTATCATGAAGAATAGGATTTTCATTTTGTGTAAGAAAATGTGAATGTAATATGGATTCTGGCCCCTTTTTATACATTTTCATGGATAGCCATACAAGAGATGCAGCATAATTATGATTTTTGATTATATAAAAATATATTGAAAGGAATATAGGGAAAAAGCACTGATTATCAGTTATAACATCCAGTCATCACCTGTGGTATAAATGTTTGCATATTAGGATTGCAAACTTCGCAATTCTATACAACCATGTCACAAACATC
This sequence comes from Temnopleurus reevesii, assembly GCA_036244855.1. Taxonomy (NCBI): domain Eukaryota; kingdom Metazoa; phylum Echinodermata; class Echinoidea; order Temnopleuroida; family Temnopleuridae; genus Temnopleurus; species Temnopleurus reevesii. Next base: position 72,845 of record BQKZ01002136.1, read on the forward strand.
ACATCTCAAGTCACAGATTTCACATCTTACATGAAGGTGGTGCTTCACCAGGTTAAAGCCTGTAGCAGTGTAAGAATGACTTTAATAGCATCTGTTCTTGCCCCGAGTTCACATAACATATTCGATCATTGTGCACAAGAAAGGATAACAGTCGTTTGCAAAATTCATGGCACCCAGGGCCTCTTATTAAACATACTTTAGGGTATCCATACTTACCTTATAATCTTCCAGTGCGTCCACAGCCAGCTCATATCCATCATGGGTGTACACACAGAGCGCTGAGAGGAGCTCAAACACCTGCTTCTTAACCAGGACATTCTTGGTATCCAGTGCTGCATGGATGCAAATTAGAGAAAAGATATGGTTAGGCAAGTGTACCAAATCCATGTATCATCAGTCTTACAGTGTATATAATTACTACAAGATTAAAAGAAAATTAATGCAGTCAACGATCATGATATTGACAACATGATAATGACACATTTGATGATAATGTTCATGATGATGGTGGT
>BQKZ01002136.1:76800-92724 GCA_036244855.1 Temnopleurus reevesii
TATTTTTATACATAAACGACTTAAAGACATCAAAAGGAAGTCCCTGTGATGATTTTTCTTTACATATTCATTTTTTTGTGACTGTTATGAGCAAATTCATATTTTCGCCCTTTTTCGCCTTTTAGAACACAATTTAGCAATTCCCCTTTTTCCGCAGATAGTGTTATTATTATTATTATAGTCATTATCATTATCATTATCATTATAATTATTATTGTTGTTGTTATTATTATTATTATGTCATACACAGCATTAAAAAGGGTGGGATAGGATGATTACACCCTGTAGCCCCCTAACCTTAGAAATGCCCCCCCCCCCCTGACCTCCAAACTAGCCCCTTGAAAATGGAGTAAAATGTCAATTTTTCATGAAGAGAATGTAAAAAGAGCCCTCATAATTTTTTACAAAATGTAGGCCTGTACTGTAAGAGTCATATCGAACATGGTCGATGAATAGAAATTGGGCACAAAAAGGTGTAAAATCAAACATGGTCCGATGATTAGAAATTATAGGCACAAAAGGGTGTAAAATGCAAATATGCGCCAGACCAGTGAAGTATGTCTGCAAATATTAAATGTCAATGGTATTTAATGTGGTCGCTCTATTTGGCTACCTAAGCTGGAAGACATTCAATGCGACTGTTAGGGTTTTAGTTCTGGAATTTATAGTCAATAATGGGAGCTATAGGTTATCGCTTGGCAAATGTCAATCAAGAATATAGAGGTAATACTTTCGTCAATCTTTTATGCAGAAACATTGAAACATGATCATGTTTGTGTTACCGGTAGGTATTACACATAAACAGTGTAGTTGGTGTCAGCAGTGGGATACATTTATTGAAAAATACTCTAACCAAAGGAGGCTTGTAGAAACGAGCCAAAACATGCCATAGAAATTATCTTCTGAATTTTGAGCACTGAAAACCAAATTCTGAATTCTAAACACTGATAACAGTGTTCTGTTTTTAATGAGCCTTAATCAATCCACAAATATGAAGGATTTTTAATCAATTTTAATCATGCATGATGAAAAGCCAAACACAAACTTGTCAAAGAATGAAATGAATGCTGATATTGCATTTTGAACATTCTGGCCCGTATTCTGATGTCAGGTTTAACTTAAACTAGAGTTTAAATCTGTGGTTTAAGTATGGGAAGCCAAAAGAGGTTTGAATCTATAACAGTCGGTTTTTAATTTACCAGCACATTTGGCACTGATACTAATAAAAATGTCTTGGAATAGAAACTGAAATAGTTTTCTACATTAATAGAGCATGGGAAAAGAGATCAGTGAACATAAAAATCATACAGTTTAAATAAAGTTTTGGCCCTTTGGGCTACCCATACTTAAACCACAGATTTAAACTCTAGTTTAAGTTTAACCTGACATCAGAATACGGGCCTCTCTCTCTAACACAATAGAAGATTAAGATCAATCTTCAAATGAAACTACTAGTACATGAGCTTTGATGGCATTGAAATCATATCTTTTAATGTCTGTTACAAATATAGTGATACAATTAGCTTTAAGAAAACTGTCAAATCAATTTTAATCGGCTAAAAGTTCTGGTACTCTTTCAATATTTGGTATCTACACTGTAGGTTAAAATATAGTTTATATTTGGCTCCATGACTTGCATTGATATCTAAAAAGTGAATCAATGTATCTCTTATGAACTCTAGAGTGACATGATATTGACCCCCGACTGTTTGACTTCCCACAATATTTTTATTTCCATGTAATTCTCTTCTTGCAAGTCTAATCTATTTCCTTCAGCAACCACTGTGTCATGTCGATTTCATCATCTCATGAATCTTGAAACAAAACACCCCACATAAAATTCTTTTAATAAACACAACTTTCTGAGACATGTTAACTTTTCAGAGTGAACAGCTATTAACAATCGATAAGGTTTAAAACACATCCGGCTCATATCTCAAATAGTTATAATATTACAACCACAAGCGCTTCCTTTACCCTGTGAGATCACCTAGTACCAACCATATGACATTTATATAGGAAATCTCTAAAATCCCTATTATCCTGACTTTGAGAGGATATCTGTTTGAATGTCATAATTGTCAAATCCTACTTTTTTTTCAATATTTCCCCAAAACACATTACATCAGGATTTATAAATGATTTACCACATATGAGACATATTTGATTGTTAATTCTTAGTCAATAATCTTTCAGAAATTATGCAATGCTGTCCAGAGCATACTTCGGCGGGTTTTCTAATAGATGCAAATTTTATGCATATATACCTTTAACACAAAGGTTGTTTTTGACAACCCTAAAACTTGCCAGAGGTTTGTCCGACATAGCAACAAATAATGTATGCAAATTGAGTTTCAAGTATTGTAGTCGTTGTTTATCGACCAGTTAATGAATAACACGTAATTAAGTTTGTTGGCAAGAAACGCAAATAAATTTAATATATTAGTAAACCCTCTAAAAAAATGATACCACAGGGTGCAGTGTGTGGTGTATAACTGGCTTATATATTTGTATATTAATATCAGTAATTGCCACAGGCAGCCCTTGGTAATGACCAGAAAATGTATGTTCATGTAATAAAGCTATAAAACAAGTATATTTCAATGTGAATTTTAAGCCGGAAGCAAGTCCCAATAAATCTCGTCTAAATCAATAATCTGAATTGAACTGTAACATCGCTTACAATTCGATTATAGAGTGTGCAAACTGAGAAGGCAAACAGTCTAAATAATGCATACTTGTTGAAAACACCAACATTATTTTCTCTTTTGACATTATAGGTCAAGCTCAAATAACAATTGTATGCTCTGTCAAACTACAAATAGCAAACATTGAATGGAATTAAAGCATTTCAGGAAATGTTACTCCTATTGGCAGACGACAAAACCTGCATTGTGTTTCATAAATCTGTTCATAGATCCTTTGCACGACTCTACAAACGACTGGTATACTCTTTCTTACACACAATGCATTAACTCTTGCCGCTGAATGCCACCAGTCGTTTATTGTTTGTAGAATCTTGTGAACGTCTACAAACATTTTTACGAAGCAGTTCCCAGGACTGATACATTTTGTGAAATAATCACGAGCATCAGAAACCCATCCACTATAAATTTTTATTCTAGTTTTGTTCAAGACATCATACGACTCTCCCTTCCCGTCTTCGTCACATCTGTACACAAGATTGACAGAAAAAAAAATTGTAGCGCTACCTACAAACAAATAGCTCCAAAAATGTACTATATGGCATTATTTACACAATTAATCAATACAGCAGTTTTATCAATACAATCAATCCATAAATTTGTATTACTATCATTTCAAATGTTTAACATGGATCAATATGGGTAGGGTAAGGAGTGTGGTAAGTGGGGTCAAAATCTGATGTACCTTCGTCTGTAGTCTCAGGTAGAATGTCAATTGCATTCAAGTCTTGTCCACTTCAAGAAGAATTAAATACATTACTCGGAAATAGAGTAGGCAAACAACTGCAAATACATTCAAGCTGAATTCTTATTAAATTCAAGAATTCGAGAACTCTCAAGTGGGTTACCAAATATATTGCACGAAATGTCAGCATATATATTCATTAACCCTATAAAAAGTTTAGGAGTATTGCTGGAAATCATGGAAGTGTTAATTCTTGCTGGAAATGCATATATAGTATATAAGTCATTTATTTCAATGTATGCATGAAGATCCATCTTTTACACCGAATTAATATATATATATATATATATATATACAAACAATTCCTAATACTTCTCGTTCTTAACTCGTTTGCTCTAAATTATTGTAAAAACCTTTTTGCTAGCACTAAACGTATAGAGGGACTGTACTAAACTTAATTGCTATTTCAGTTGCAGTTTTTGACACATAAGTGTTAGAACAGCACTCCAAGGAAAAGAAAATTAGCTTTTTATCTCACTCCCTATAAAAAAAACAACAATTGGTGCTTGCACAACAGACATAAGTTTTTGGAGTGTTTCAAGTATGTTGGTATCCTTGAAAGGGATTAGTGGGGTGGAACAAACTACAGTATGTCTACAAACTAAGTAAATTATTAATGTTAGCTACATCCAAACAAGCAAACTCGGGACAAAGACTGAATTGGTCCGATTTACACACAATATGCATTGGTGGGAGTGGCAACTAAAATCTATAGAACACACATCGATCACACAAGTATCTCTTCTGTCGTCCGTATGTCAGGAAAAACAGGCTTTATGCATGAATTCATGTAAAACTATATAGAACACTGAGGATCACACACAACCAGTCATATGAAGACTAACACTATTATGTTATGGGATCAAAAACAAAGGCTCTGAATTAATTCATTCCCCTGCCTCCCTAAATGTCTAACTATACATGCATAGAGTTTTCTACTTTAAAATTGTCCCAAACTCTTTTTTTTATGGGAAAAGGAAAACACTTAAAACCAACCTACTTCCAGCAAAACAAGCATTAATATTGATCTTCAAAGCCAAATTACTATTCTCTCTTCTATTACTATTCTCTCAATCTTAAGTTCACGAGTCCCAAAAGAGATTTTGTAAGAAAAACAACTAAATCAATTAAATTCCTAAAATGACATTTTAAGAAATTACATAAAATGGATAAAAATGCAGCAATTCAATGCCTGAATGGTGTTTGCATCACCATACATGTATCAAGCTTCAAATTAAAGTGCCAAAAGAGGCAAAAACAACATACTTAACTATGATAGTAGTATTTTTTTCAGGAATAAAAATACAACTTAGGTAAATAAAATTTTGAGAAAATAAATCAAAATGAGCCAATTTATTTAGCTTTTTGTCTCTCCATATTGACCTCCAAATTCAAGTGCCAAAAAGAGACCGCAACAAAACACTAAACTATACTGTATATGATAGAAGTTGAAACAAAAAGGTAAAGAATAAAATTTGCATAAAACGGGTCAAAATGCAGGAATTTGTCACCCGATATTTGCTTGTATCCTCCTACTAAATCTGTTTACTTCCCATTCCAACTCCATAGGGCCCATCCATGCATGCCAGAATCTATGCACATTGTAAAACTATGTCATATTGTCACGAACCAGCCACTTATAACAGGAACAATCGACGAAAGACTTTAATCTTTTGACAACTCGTTATATCCTTCTAGACCCGTATTGATTACTATTACAGCATTCAAACTCCATCAACCATATTGAGTCAAACCAGACAGAGAAAAATTTCAAGCATGGAACTTTGTACATCATGAAAACTGATGTGAAAATATAGTGTACTTTAATTCAAACACTATATTTCATATTACATGAAAAAAACCAAAAATATAAAGTTGTTAAAAGTTTTCGATGAGTCTGTTTAATGCAGATTTCTGCATACATCTGGTAACAATAAAGGTAGGAACTTCACATGAATGCAATTCTAATGGTATTAACCCCAAATGTATTGATCAACACTTTCCAAAATAATCCATTACCAACACGCAATACTAAGTGTCAAACCATGTAACATTCCTCAATGCCTAACCCTTCTGAAAGAAACATAAAAAAAGTACTGAAGAGACGAAAATAAACCCACCCGAATGCTGATATCTCACTTTCAAACGTCTTAAAGTTCCATTTTCCAATAGTCCAAATGACATGAATGAGCATGTGCTAGTTTCACTTGTCAAAATAAGATTTATCATGCAATGCTACCTGAATCAACCGAATGTATTGATTGAAACATTCCAATTACCAGTATCGATCTATACAATGCTGAGTGTTAAACCATGAAAAAGCCAAAACAAAGCCCTTTGACAAAGTTCTGAGAAACACAAGCAGTCTGAGGACTTGATAGAATATAAACCCATCTGCAGTCTCTGAAGTTGACTTCTGATCATTCCTATTTCATTTCCCTTAATTAGTCAAAATGACATGAACGACAAACTTATTTGCACTCGTCAGAAAAGGTTTATAATCCAATTTTATCTGTATGATAAAATGCATTGTACATGTATGGAATGTATCGATCGAAACATTTCAATTTCCAGTATTGATCTATGCAATGCTGAGTGTTAAACCATGAAACAGCCAAAACCAAGCCCTTTGACAAAGTTCTGAGAAACATCAAATAAGAAAACAGTCTGAAGACTCAATAGAAAGAAAATTCACCAAGAGTCTAAGTAATTGAAGATAATTTTGCTGATCATTCCTATCATATTTACCAATATTAGCCCCAATTGCATGAATGAGCGCTTCATTTTCACTTGTCAAAAGAACATTCATAATACAAATCTACCAGAATCAACCAAATGTAATGATTGAAACATTCCAATTCCCAGTATTGATCTATGCAATGCCGAGTGTTAAACCGTGAAATGGTCAAAACCAAGCCCTTTGACAAAATTCTGAAAATATTAGAAAGCACTGAATACTCAATAGAAAATTAACTCACCTGAAGTCTGAATTCTATATATATAACATCTGATCATTCCTATTTCATTTCCCTTAATTAGACCAAATGACATGAATGACAAATGTATTTTCGCTTGTCAGAAAAGGTTTATAATCCAATTGTATCTGTACTAAAATGTATTGTATGGAATGTATCGATCAAAACATTTCGATTGCCAGTATTGATCTATGCAATGCTGAGTGTTAAACCATGAAATGGCCAAAACCAAGCTAGCCCTTTGGCAAGAATCTGAGAAACATTACAAAACAGTCTGAAGACTCAATAAAAATAAACCCACCTGAAGTCTCTGAAGTTGACTTCTGATCGTTCCTATTCCATTTTTCCAATGTTAGTCCAAATGACATAAATGATCCAGAGAAAAGGCAAACCAGGCAGTATTATCCAAGCCTGCTACATGACCCATCCAACAGGAACACGACTCTTCAATCAAAGGCAGAACTTCCGAATGCAGTTACTACAAACTGGTACTCAGTGTTTTACGTACCAAAGATGGGTGGCTTCCCACGCAAAACGTATCCCGAAGCCTCTTCATTGTCACCGTTCTCAACAGGTCGGGTTTTACAAAAGCACTTAACAATAGGGGGCTAGACGCTGGACCCTCGTAATTCCTTTCAATTGGATTCTAAAGCCTCTGGATTTAGAGATTGGAAATGGGCCCCTTTACTTTTTTTTAAACTTGATTCCAAGAATTTTGTAATAGTCGATACCAGCTAGAGAAGAGTCTTGTGAAAATTGGGGACTAATAAATTGTAAAGGGCCATGACCTAGGGCCTAGATATCTAAAAATCTTGCGTCAAAGAAATTTGTTGGATACTCAACAATATATTAGGTAAGGGAATTTTTTTTATAGATAGAAAGGGAATTAATTTTCTTTATCTTTTTATGAAATTTTTACAGTGCATGGCAGTGATTGATATTTCAAGTAGGCCTAAACATTTCCAGGGGCCTGTAACATAAAAGAAATACAATAAATTGAAAATTAATCATATCTCTGTGGTATATATTTTGCCATAGACTTACTATCAGTATTCATCATAAGATTAATTGCATCTTTTTATGTTACAGGCCCCTGGTATGGCAACTTTTTCATTTGTGAAGATGCTATGAAAAGTTTCATAAATTTCGTATATTGGTATAAATTGTCTCTCTAAACATTTCATTTTGTATACTAAAATATCAATAATATATGATAGCACAATAATTTGTCTTGGTCTATGAGCTTTCTTTCTAACCGGTCAATTTTGAAATGACAATACCAAAATAAGTTTTGTTGCCATTTCACTCTCATTTGGTCTGCCAAAATCAAAGGTTTTTCCTTTGAAACAGTTTGACACGATGGTAGTCAGAAACATTGCACGTACAGTGTTACAAGGAACAATCTTATTCCCAGATCAACTTATTCCCAGATTGGTAGTTCATTCTCAATATATCTGCCTTGTCAAGTTATTCTCCATCAGCCCTCTCACTGCCTAAGGCAAAACAAAATTGTTTGGTGGCCCTCCAATGTCTTTTTTGAAAAGTCGTTTTTTTATCATTTTTCTAGAACAATTCACACAATTCATGAGTAAAATAGAAATTAAAAGTGAGTGAAAAGCCAGGGAACATCTGAAGATTACTTTTTAGGTTAAATTTCACATGTACATTTCTAATTTTACAGTGATCTTTTTTCAATTTTAGTGAAAAGCAGAAAACATTCGGGTCAGGCCATTTTCTAAGGGGCAGAACAGTGAAGCGCAACCAAAGGATTGGTTTTAGGGGGCTAACCCTATATCCATTATAAAAATTTTTCCAATGAACACCTTTGAACCAATGGATTAACTTCATGAGTAATATTAATAACAACATGACATTTCTTCACAATAAAATCCAGGCATTATTACTTCACCTGCCAAACCGATAACTGAAACAACTTTATCCACTTCAAAAGTTCTTTACAAATATCGGCAAATTTGAAAGAACGAGGGGCATGTAGTTCAGACTCTATAAACATCCCTTGAACGTGTTCAAATAAAAAAGCTGAATAGAGAAAGCTTGCAGACCCTCGAACGAGCCAAAAATATGTCAAGATATTTTCCTCCAAATACAAGAGGTTTGATGAATTTGAGATTATATTTTGCTCACAAAGCACATTCAATTCCATGTTGCATTGTGATTTGTGAGACTTGCCATATAATATGAGGAAGGTTTTTTAGGAACATTTCTGTTGTTGGTGCGTATAAATGAATATTAAAACCAAAACCTAGTACAAAATATCATGTAAAAATGCATTTCAATATCAATCTTTTCCCTCCAAATCAACCCTTTTCCCTTTTCTAAATGGTCCTTTAATTTTCTTCAAATCAAGGGTATGTGACATTTATATAATATTGACTGGCCTTGAGGGTGATACGACATATATTGCCTCAAATGGTATCATATTGCCCCGAGTCGTAGACGAGGGCAATATGGTACCATGAGAGGCAATATATGTCGTATCGCCCGAAAGTAACAGTCAATAATTTAATTATTATACAAATCAGACATCTAGAGCAAATATGGAGATAACTAGGCCTATGCCATCTCGTGAAATAAGCCACCTCTAGACTCTAGTCCCGCGCACGTCTGTTTTGTGTACAAAGTCTATGGAGATTCAATAAATCCACCATCGCTGACTAAATGAACGCAAGTCTATGGAAGGGTGGACTATTTCACGAGAATGCCGATAACTTACCACTGTTCCTTGTGATTTTTTTTGTGTTGATCGTATCCTTGTTTTGGAGCAAGTTCTCAAATTCTTCGCTGTCTAAACTAGCAAATCTCGTGGATGCACTGGAGGCTGACATGTTTGTTTACATTTTGATCGGGCAAAGGTCAAAAAGTAGCGATTTCTGTGGCGTGTAGCGCCAGCTTCGTCGTCTGCCCGCGACTGCCCGAGATTGCAGTGATTTTGTATCAGTTGCCTTCAAAGTTCCCGGATGCGAGACGAAAGAAAATACAAAGGTATATTTTGTCTCGTCTCTGCACGCAAATTCAATGGGCTACTGAGACGACGGAAAATACAAATAATATACCATTCCCGACTCCCTGCTATAAAAAAGTAGGGCAATACAACTTAGTAAATGACCTGCGCAGATGTCTGATACGGGTAATANCTACAGCGTGTGCGATAAAAATAATACACGTGAAATCCCATAGGAATTGGACAAGACGGGATTCAAGTTCACGACCTTTGTTCAGCAAAGATCTCTTGTTATCACGAATCCTTCGCTCTGATTGGTTGGAAGTCAAAATGTCGTGTGTCGTGCTGGCAAAAATCGCTCGCAGAGCGATTTTTCAAAACGACTTTTTCCGCTAATTTGTGTCGTGAACGACAGACGTCACCAGTGTCGTGGCGGTGTGCACGGTACCATACGATTTCCATAGAGAGCGATTTTTAGAAAATCGTTCATGTCGTGTCGGTGTGTCGTTTTGTCGGATGTCGGATCCAGTGTGAAGAGCCCTTAACTCTGTTCTCTCTGTCCAATCAAATGTGTTTCCTTTTAAAAAGTTTATTGACACGAAATCTGCATGTAATTCATAATTTTCCACCTTAAATTATGTTATGAATCAAACGTTATGACAGGAGCAGCAAAATATATGTCCCCAAGTATATAAACTCCAACTCTTGCCGTCACTGTCAAATTAAATTTGCTTTCCTCTAAAAAGGTTATTGGCATAGAGTTTCCATGGAATTCATAATTTTTCATCTTAAATCATGTTATGACAGAAGCAGTAAAATATGCCCCAAGTAACTCAAGCTCTGCCTCTCTGTCCAATTAAAATATGAAGAAAACCAGAGTTTGCATGGTGTAGTAAACATTAAAAAAAAAGGTTTGCGGTTGGACCATGTGGTGTGGGGTTATCTTTCAAGAAATATCAATAAAATTAAAATGCTTTCCATTTAAAAAGTTATTATCACAAAGTCCCAGAAAGTTTGGCTGAATCTACTTGAATTACAATTTTCTATTCTTCACATAATCCAAGCTCAAAAGACTCTCCAGCTGTACATGTTTTTACACTGATTTCTAGTATTGGGTTTCATTTTCTTGGTATCCTTAGAGAACAGTATCAACCCCATTACAGTAATACACTCTCTCCCTCTGGACCCTGTATCAGCATCAACTTAATCAGGGAGGTGTTTCACCAAGTCATCATTCCCAGGTGTTCAATTAAAATATAATAAGGGCAGTGCCACTTTTCTACTGAACACATTTTCATCTTAAAGCAGGCTGCACAAAGGGTAAAAAGAAAAAAAAGTTCAGCAACAACTCTACACTAGTGAAGAGCTAATTGAGGCCTGTAAGAAGAGCATCCAATTAGGCAGTTAACCCATCGACTACTGGAACCAGATAATCCCTGCACAAAGTTTATGTTATTTATAGAATTCAGTAAACACAATATAAACTATTTCCGAAAAGTTAAGAAGGGCACAGACAATAGAACCGTACGCCATGTATTAAACTGTGCGGACCCAACAATTGCAAGCCGGTTTCGATCTGAATAGCATTACAAGGGACCATTGAATTTCCTTTCGACTTAATTTTTCGAAAATAGTTTATATCGCGTTAGTAGTCAATGGGTTAATTTATGTCCTTAAAGTTAAGAACAAGTTTCATCCAATCGTGTTCGAAAGACTTGAAGATGTTATGAGTACAACACCTATTATCATACACCAGTCTATCTCACATATTTTCTTCACCTGAAGAATGACTTGGTGAAACACCCCCCAGGGAATGAAGATAAATTGGGTAAAGGTGAAGTTCAGTATTAAGAAAAAACCTCAGGGCCTCTGACAATGGTTTTGAGAAAGATTAGCTCATATGTCAGCAAGAATGACAAAATTAGTTCTGAAGAATTTAAGTCATACAACAGAAAAAAGGGTAGAGAAAAGGGGAGCGGGAGAAGTTTCAAACCATTCTGAGGGATGACTATGATTTTCACACAGCAGAAGCATCATTGTGAACAAAACAAATAATTTCCTTTGTAAAGAATGCCTTTTTATCTTAATAATAACATGTTTTCATAGAATTTAATGATTTTTCCCTGATAANCATATGCTACCTTTCAATATTTCTAAGGGAAAGTCCTAATCATTAATTACAATTTCAACCGAGCATGATCACATGCATTTCACATGTAGCATGGTCGCAACATCCAGTGATGGTTTTAGTGCAATATGCATATAGCATTCCTCCAATAAACATTTATATATTTAGTTTATCTTTAACTTGCCTTAGAGTTTTAACTAATAGTATTTCACTACAAGTTACCAAACCAAGGGAATTTACACAAATGATGTGCAGAATGACTTTAATAAGCTATCATATGCCAATTGTCTTGTCTGAAGGTAACATTCCTGCATGTACTTGATATCCCATTGGCCGAAGACAGTGCAAGCATGACAAAGATCACATTGATCTTGCAGTGAACGTTTGTGCAAGTCTTGCTGCCACAAAAAAAAAATATGCTGGTTCGACTTTGTACTGAAATCCATACATGTTACAATTATAGGTATTTTTAAGTTCTACACGATAAAGGAGATACATCCAAAGGCCCCAAAGGCTTCTTGAGCATTAAAGCTTAAAAGTTGAAGGAGCATGGAAGTAGTACAGAGTATTTTCTATGATTTACCAAGAAGTACTTTATAGCAGAAAAGTTTTGCGGGTGTTTAATTCTTGCGCTTTTCGCAGTGAAATTGTCGACCATGAATTTTAGACCCGCAAAAATTATCCTTAAATAATGCCTCCGGCACCACCTTACGGTGACGGAGGCATAAAAATTAATTTCATACGCCCTCAATGTTTCAATCAAATGTATATATTTGCATTTATGATCATGATCTCCAGATGATAATGTGATCAATACTACAGTCATTCTTTAGAATATTTTTTGGCATTTGAAAGCATTGTTTTGTAGCCTGTAATAACTTTCTGTTTCTTGAAAATCTTTATAAGTCAGGTCGCGAGACTATACTTTTTTCATGGATTGTATCCACAAATTCAGTATCCCGCGAAAATGTTCATGGACTAACTAACCGCGAAAAATTAACACCGAAAAATTATTCTGCTGTACAGTACCAGGTCATTCTGATTGCTGAAATGTGTTACAGAAACTGAAGGGTTACAACGTTTAAGTATGTCATGACACTTTCAATCCACAAGTAATGCTGATCAAGTCACACTCACACAAGTACCAAATACATGCTTTCACCAGGTTGTTTGATGTCTCATGGTGTATTGTCGCTTCATATTCCCATACATTTATGGTAGAAGATTGCATACTTGCTAACTCACTGCTCTTGTAAGTTGGTGGTAGAATATACCACTTTTTCCCATTAAAAACAGCAATAAATGACAATCTACAAACTTAAAAGTAACCTTTTCATTCCATAGTACTGGTAAGTATGGGATTGGATATGACCTCCATGTTTTGGCCAAATAGCGCTCCCTGAAGAGGAGGCTATGTATGTTTCTTTGTCTTTCCATAAGCTCAAGAAACATCCCTTGCCCCCCCCCCCTTACCCCTTGCTCAATCAACTATACACCCTTTTATAGATCCTTTTAGATGCCTGTTTTAACCTATGGAAATAAGTTGGGTTGAATCTCTATCACAATCTTTTGGTAGGGACGCCATTCAAATTGCAGAAAATCTGAAGAAAATCATACAAATTTACTCACAATTCCAGGTCTTGGAAAGGAAAACAAAGAGAAGGAAAGAAAATGACCCATATTTAATTATATCTACATAGAGGAAATTTATGTTCAGAGACCTGGATTTAGGCACTAACCTATCTCCCGACTTACGCCTTTAAAATACAGTATTGCGCATATGCAGTGTGGTATATCCATCATTCAGGGAGTGTGGGGGGGGGGGCGGTGGCTAGGCGCTTGCTTTGTCAATTTCTTTCTCAAATAGCTACCACAAATTGTACATGATACATTTTACATTCATTCGCACATATTGGAATGCACCTGCTCATATATGTGGCGCTGAGGGGAGTGGGGTTGCTGTAGGATTAAAATGTTAACATTTCATTTAAATAATTGCAAAAGTCCAATTTAGACCACCAAATAGTGAAAATGAATGGCATAATTAGATTCAGGGACATCTAAAACCTACAAATAGACACAAAAACTGGACCAAAAGGTGAAAAAATGGCTAAGTTATGTCCAAAAACATATTTTTCCTGTCAAAACGGCGGCCATCTTGGATTTTCCGAAAATACCCCCAAAGCAGTCTGAAAAATTGACTTTTTTCAATTTTTTTTTGAGATTTCATGTCAGTATACAAAAACTCATCAAAATAAGGTGTGATGAGCATGTCTTGGAGATATGACCCAAAAATGACCCTCTATAGCCCACCTCTATTGGTATACAGCTAATATCATAGACCAGTCTATCTAACTTTCATTTTTCACCTGAAGAATGACTTGGTGAAACACCCCCCAGGGAATAAAGATAAATTGGGTAAAGGTGAAGTTCAGTATTAAGAAAAAACCTCAGGGCCTCTGAGATTATGGTTTTGAGAAAGATTAGCTCATATGTCAGCAAGAATGACAAAATTAGTTCTGAAGAATTAAAGACATACAAGACATTGCATTTCTAATCTGGGGGTGTGTGTCTTACAAGCTCTGCTTTTTTTCTGCACATCCCTCCATTTCGAAATCTAAAATGCTTGACTGTTTAATTCAACTCTTAATTTATAAACAATTATCCTGTCAATATTTTTTTTATTTTCCTTTGAATTATGTTCACTTAATGTTTCCTACAAATTGTTCACATTTATTATCGAAATGGAAACAAATAAATCAATCAATCAGAAAAATAGGGGTAGAGAAAAGAGAGGGAAAGAGGAAGAGGCATTTCAACCACTATGATAGATGAATATGAATTTCACACAGCAGAAGCATCATTGTGAGCCAAACAAATCAATTTCTAAATAAAGAATTCCTTGATATCTTTCTAATATTATATTTTCATAGAATTTAATGATTTTCCATGATAATTGCATGACCCATATGAAAATTATTTTTCTTCCCTCCTTGCCAACAGTATGTCTTTAACAGTTTGAAGGCCTTATAAGCAGGCATAAAAACAAAAACCAAGATGTACACTGTAAGCCTTTCAAAGTTCAAGGGAAAAAGTATGTAGTGTACTGATTTAGAAAGAAGGTCTGGTTAAAGCCCCAGTCACACGATTGAACAAGACTCTTTGCGAAGTTCACAGTTATAACTGCCTCCGAACAAATAGTCGTGTTGAATCCTGTTGCTTCCAGGGTTCTTTGTGACTGGGGCTCTAGCATTGACAAAAAATATACTGTGTCCACCAGGGGAATAGTCTTCCCACTTTCAATTTCGATCCATTTGCGCTAGGTTTGGAATGAAAACAAGACATGATCCGGGATTCAAACAATGACCTCAGAGAAGGTAGATTCTCATTATCAATGATGCTCATTATGGTCCTTTACTCGGTAAGAGTGTGTTGGGGGTTTTGCCAATAATTTCCCAGTTTATTGTCTCATTTAAAATTATCATTTCCATTACCACCCCCCATCATTCCCAGGAGTTTTCATATTCAAAAGAGCAATCCAAATACCTATCAATTTAATAATAGCCTGATAGCAGAATTATGATAATAAACAATACTTTTAATGAAGGAGTAACAAACTTGGTGTTCAAATGCTAATAAATGGAAAGTAGCAATGCACAAATGTTTTGTTTTTCACAAGAAAACAAAAGTTTGTTTCTACTTGTGGTATAAGTAAAACATACACTACTAAAAAAGGTGACCACCTTTTGTTCATTTCTTGGCTCTCCGTTCAAGATGTGTAGTCAAGCAGTCAAAAGACCTCATAAAACAATTACGAATCACTCATTCATGTGTGATGATGTTACAGAGTGTTTGGTAATGATACAAGACATTTGCATTTGGGATATTTCCAGATAAAAAATGTATACAAATTTCTTTAGACATCTAATAGGAGTCACTATGACACTGTGGAATTGTGAAATTATATTAAAAACATATAAATACTTTGGATCACTTGTTAGGAAGACTAATTTGAAACAGGCATGCATTTTGGCATTATTTCTGTCTCAATGGTTTGAGTTTGATCAGTGGCTTATACCTTTGCCAATATTGAAGGAAGAAGGAGAAAATGGAAAATGAATCTACATGTAGCTTTCTTGTGAAATGAAGATGGTGAGATGTTTGACCCCTAGTAGGCCACAAATATTGATGAAGGAGAAGAGATCATGGAGAAGACCAGGTTAATGGTAGAGTTGGAGTGCAGGGGGGCTCAAGGAACCCCCACCCCATTTGTAAACAAAAAAAAACGACCCGTTTAACATTAGCCAACAGGAGTTTGCAGTAGAGCCAAATACAGATTAAAACACAAAGGAAAAAAAGTTTAAGATCTGATTGCCCCCTTTTTGTTTGCCAGATTTTTTTGGGGGGGG
>BQKZ01002137.1:17377-31549 GCA_036244855.1 Temnopleurus reevesii
CCCCCCCCCCCCAGTTGGAATAGGGTTAACACAACTACCAAAATTAGAACTTGCATAAAAGCCGCCGATTTGTCCCTCAGCGACGAGAATAAGAAGAATGTATTACATGAGTACAATTATTGATATAATTATAATATATTTATACCGCCAAATTTGCAGAGATATTACATAGAGTCTCAAAATAGTATGTAATATGCTATCATGTACCTCAAATTCTTGTTAAAAATATATTGTTATACTACTGATATGTGTGCTTGTGACTATACAGAGTGAATCAACAACAAAAATTAACTTTACACTTCTGACAAGTCTTTTCAGATTCAGTTTTGATATACATATTTCCGAGATATGTTCTTGTTTATATAGATGCTCTATAAAGTGTCATCTATCAATTACCATGAAATATTATTTTTCATTCACGCTTGAGTGATCACTGGCTGCCTCTTTTTTTTCTGAGTGTCAAAAAGAGCTTGCACCGTAGAGGTTGGATTTTGGCCAAAAAATATCATTGACTTATGGTAGTCGCGGTATTTGTGACAATATCATGCTTTGGTTTTTTGAATTTACGTTATTTATGCGCATTTGGCATGTGTGGGGAGTACATATTTATGATTACATAATGATCATTCTCAAGTGTTTCTAGCACATACAAACAAGGGTGGCGGAACCGGAGAAAGGTGGCAGAGGGTACCCCCCCCCCCCGAAAAAAATATCAGTATGAAAAAATATACCAGTTTTCTTTTGTTAAAAGTGTTCCCCTTTTTTCTATAGTCAAACAAAACTTCCGTTCTCACCTCAAACAAATAAAGGTTAAGATTAATCTACTTGTACTATAAAGTTTTATTGCCATTCCTGAAAAGGGTATTTTTGATCCTAATTTAAGAATCTGTAGGCACTTTATCAAATTATGAGTCCCCTATGACATCACAAAAGGAATTTGTGATAATTTTCTCTTATTCACAAGACATAAATTAATCAATTCTTAGAAAAGGGGACATTCTCAATCCCAAAGGGCCAACATACTTGCATGGAGCAGGGGAGGCAAATGCCCCCAAAAGACCAATATTTGATAATGTACTAATTTTCTGAGTCAGAGTTGCCATTTTCTTTATCGAAATAAACATAATACATGTAATTTGTTCTGAATCACATGACATAATAAATCAACTCATTTTCTGAAAAGGTGGAATTCTCATACGAAACCCAGTGGCAGTAAACAGGGGCAAAAGTAGCTAGTATTCACCAACGTTTTTGCAACAAACAAATAAGACCGTTGAGCACATATAAGTCTTTAAAAAATCACACAATATTTTGGCCTGAATTTTGACAGACTTTTCAAATGTTAAAGTTATTATTGATACACACAGTAGTATGGAAAATTTGAAAATGATTAAGCGGTTAGATTTGACTTCGTTCCGCGAACAGATTGTTGATTGAAAGTTCATTTTAAACAAAAATTGCTCCTTTAATTTACACTTCGTAGAATAACCGTTAATTCCATTTCCTTCAGCGTGGTTACAAAACATCATAACTCAATATATTTGTGCTAATTTTTGTACCAAACTTTCACTGATAGTTTAAAGCCCATTTTAAACAGATTACCCCTTTAATTTACCCTTCGTGGAATAACCCCTTATTTCATTCCCTTCAGCGTTATTACATAGCTGGAAGACTGGAAGACACCGACGCCCCACTAAAATCCCCCAAAATTTAAGGCTCTGTAACGAGTGTGAAATGGGAAAAGTCGGCGATGAAATTCATTTAGTACTTGAATGTGCAAGATACACAAAGGAAAGACGCACNCTAAAGAATATTTTCTTTGAAAGCAGATAATCATTCAGATGATATAGGTTTACCGTTTTGTTCAATTTGGCGCAAGTCTTTTATTGTCACCCTGGACAAAAGTAGCCAGTATTCACAAAAGAAAGAGAAAATGTAATTTTGTTTTTGCAACAAACAATGAGATCATTGAGCACATATAAGCCTTTAAACAATCACACAATATTTTGGCCTGAATTTTGACAGACTTTTCAAATGTTAAAGTTATTATTGATACACACAGTAGTATGGACAATTTGAAAATGATTTAGCGGTTAGATTTGACTTCGTTCCGCGGACAGATTGTTGATTGAAATTTTATGTCAAATAAAATCGCTTCTTTAATTTACACTTCGTAGAATAACTGCTAATTCCATTTCCTTCAGCGTGGTTACAAAACATCACAACTCAATATAGTTGTGGTATGTTTGTACCAAACTTTCACTGATAGTTTAAAGCCCATTTTAAACAGATTACCCCTTTAATTTACTCTTCTTGGAATAAGCCCTTATTTCATTCCCTTCAGCGTTATTACATAGCATCGTCACTGTAACTCAATTCATACGTGGTACTTTGACCGAAATTGCAATCATAGCAACGAAAATCTGATTAATAAACTAATATTTCTTACTCAGAAATTGTCCACCTGAATAGGAAATATCTTTCCACAACACTACTACGCTTGGTGGGTGATATGGATAATATTTCAAACGATAATCCGTTTCAGCCCCAGTCGCATAATATTGTGCACCCCGGGTAATCCCAATCATTTCGATTAAATGTCCAGTTGAGACCTCTGTGACCTGATTACCTGCCCCTGAACATACCCACTTTGTAATAAAGGTGCAAATGAACCAACATTGGGAGCACCGTTTGGGTGCAATATTGTACCCATGCATAAGCGATGATTAAACAATGATCAAACATGATGATTCCATAACACAACACAATGTCCACTTTACGCTTTCAAAAAGTTGACTAAGCCGCGTTGACTTGACCGGGCGTTGTGGCGTGCGCCTGTAATCAAGCTGTTTGGGACACTCACAAATTGACTTGGGTTGGTTCCTGCGCTGCGGGTTCGATCACCGGTCCCGCCTTTCGGATGGTGACGTTAAAAATCGGTCCTCTATCTCTTTTCTCCTGGCGTAAATATCCAAATTTGAATGATACACGCCGTAAAAATCTCAAAATCTGTGTGCAAGGCGAAGTGACTGGCATGTTAGAGGTATACGTATTGCGGATCAGATACATCTTTTCAACACACTCCTCGATTTGAGAGCATAAGGCGTGAGTGAGATTGTGAGGGAGGCTATTATGTTACCAATACATATAGGCCTATGTTTACTGACATATTTGATGCATAATAATCACATTAAAAGGCTTAAACTTTTTTTTATTGAAAAGAAATTGTTTTCAAATCGGAAAATATCCTCCTTTTCGTCATGTGAGGGGGCCGTGGTGTAGTGATTCTGATTCTCGCCTTTCAACCAGAGGGTCATAGGTTCGAATCCTGCCCATGGCGTTAATTTCCTTCAGCAAAAAAATTCATCCACATTGTCTTGTGCTGCACTCAAACTAAGTGAGATGATTGGAAACCTGACAGGAATATTCATTCCTCAAAAATGTCAAGTGCGGTGGTGTACGCCGGGCTAATGAAGCCGGGGTAATAAGAATGTAAAACGTCTTAAGCACTACGCAGAGTTATTATCATTATCATTATCATTATCAAATGCAAAGTTTTCTCTTGAATACCCAATTGACACGCAAGAGTGCATAAAGTAACGGCATTAGGCTTAAAGCAATGCAGTTTTCAAGTTGGTCTGTTTCACTATTCTTACATACCAACTGGGGGACAAGAAGCTCACATCAGATTACTTTTGAAATAAAATGTAGCCTGCACAAGACCCGGAGACGAACTCGGGTCTGAGAAATAGGTCTCCTTTCTCAAAAACGTCAACAAGATATGACGTATACTAAGAATCAAACCTGTTTATGACCCATTTACATGTCTTTATACACGATCAGATTTAACGGATGCTAAAAACCTCTTATTCCTCGCTTTTATTATTCTGTTTCAACAGAATATATCTGTATACTTTCAGGGGTTTATAAGTTTGATTTAAGAAGAGATCCAACAACTGTTGGTCTATTTTTCAAGGATCTTGTCAACAAACAGAAAACTTTGTCAACAGTTCTAGAAAGTCTTTAATAGTCAGTCGATGGAACTGTGATAAAGTTGATAGCACAAAACAGACCTGAAATAGCAAGTGCTCTACAAATATTCCAGACTACGATTGACGTTTGACAAGGACTTAACATTTTGTTGATAAAATCCTATCTCTCTCGCGATTATTCTAGCTTTCTAACAGAGTCTTATTTACTTTGGAATACGAAATAGGGGTATAATTTTTAGATCTGCTTTAACAACATGAACAATGTAACATAAAATAAAACTTATTTTAACAATATCCTGGCCAATAAAAGAAAATAAACACAAATAAGAAGAATGAATGTTTTACATGATGATTGTGTGAATAGAATATGATGACCTCTACATCTCGATTAATGTCTAGCCGTTTCGACAAGTATGTTTATTGTCCTGAAGACGGTGAAAACATGCTAATAAAAACGTCGAGAGTGGGTGGGTACTTTTCATGAATATTTACTTATTTTAAAAAAGGTTTTTAGTGAAGCCATACTGCCCATTGTTCTTTCAGCAGAATCTTCACTATATGTCATTTATTATACAACGATGATTAGCAAAGCGCTTAATTACAAAACTCGCCTTTTTGTTGACTTGTCTTATCCCATTCTTTCTCCGTTCTTCCCATGTGACTTCCATCTACAGGTGCTTTCCTCATACCATACGTGTTGTTCCTCCTGATTGGTGGGATACCCATGCTGTATATGGAGCTGGCGCTAGGTCAGTACAACAGATCTGGAGCAATCAGTGTTTGGAAGATATGTCCCATCTTCCAAGGTAAGTCATTTTCAGGAGACGATAATCTTAGGAACATTTTTTTTCTTTTAAAGGAAGGGTATTTATCATTGTACATTGTCGCTTAAAGAATTTTTATTTGGGATACGCATGAGGAGCGGAATGATATAGATACATACACAGACACACACACACACACACACACACACACACACACACACACATATATATAAAAACACATGCACACATTCTCCCATCACCGCTCGTAGTTTCTTTACCTGAGGACGAGTAAGTTAAATCTACTCAAAACGTCGAGTTTTTAAATCTTTTATCGAACTTTTGCTCAGTCCTTTTCAGGATTACTTCTTGAAAGATAACCACAGGATGCAACCGCAAACATATTCGAATGAAAACATACAATTGTCAAAAATATTGGGGAGGGGCCCCTCGCCCCCCCCCCTCGCNCCCCCCCCCCCCCCCCCTCGCTGCCCCGCATCTGACTCGCTCGACAAGCAAACCGAAAAAAACAAACACTTCTAGCAGCAGGCCACATATGGCTTACGAGGGAAAAAATCATCTTTACTATACAAAACTATACAAAAGCCAATCGGTCAGTTTGCTAATATATTCAAACGTATGTACGTTTCTTGCAAATGAACGTATTTATGTGGTATTTGTTAAACTGATTGGTAACAAATTGACTACAATTTTTGGAGTTCTGCTTACATACATTACTTATTGCTGTGTCGGACAAGCCTCCGGGTCGTCAAGAACAACTTATTTGTACATGCAGCGTACGCATATAATCTGCGTTTATTAGTTAACCCTCCAATAGGGGCGTCCTTGGTCTCTGGCCGTTGATTCGTCTTTTTTTAAATACATTAATGTACGAAAAGCGCTTTGTTTCTCTTTATTTTTTTATTTGTTGTATTGTTAAAGCATTCTAGTTAAAGAGAAGGTATCGTATTTCAAAGTATTCACCATCATAGATTTTTTGCAAACTTTGAAAGTCATATAATGCTCACTTTAAAAACAAATTTTTTGAAATTTTGAAGTATGCGATTCATCCTTCAGACGACATTCGATATTGTGTACTTATTTCACCCTTTACCGTTAAATCAGAGTTATGAATGATTTACTCTAAACGTCTACCGATTAATGATAACACAGTCATCATACTGAACTGCTCCAGAAAAGTCAACATTCACAAGTCGTAACCATAACTTTTGATATCATTTTGGCAGTTCGTCAAATTTGTGAGGCACTATAAAACACTGCACCTCTCCATGGTCAATTTCAAAGTATATTTTCATTGGTCCATCTTTCTTTTCTAGCCTTCTTGAAACAAATTTTCTGATTGGTCCATGCTCAAAATTGTGCATGCAATAATTTTTATGATTGGACAATATTTCTTCCTGTGATCAAATTACATTCTTGCATGGAAGCAAGGGGTGTTCAAGGAGACTGTTCTTGGACATGCTAGATTTTTAATGAATGTTTCAACGACTTTAAGACAACTTCTTAATTCAACTCGTGTCATGGATGTGAATTAGTTGGAAACTGAATTTCGATTTTTGATGACATCAGTGTATGAAACTGATTTACTGTTAGATATAAAAACCAGGGGCTTGTAACATAAGGGATGTACGATGAATTAAAGATTAATCGTATTCCTCTGGTACACGTCTTGCCATAGACTTACGAATCGTATATATCGTAAGTTTAATCGCATCTTTTATGTTACAGGCCCCTAGGATGGATATAACCTGACCCACTTTCATTATTTGGGGGCGGAAATGAAAGCCATGTCAAAGAGACAGCGTACTATTTGAGAGCAATCTCTGCGAAATTTAAAAAAAAATGAAATAATTTTAGTAAATTGATCAGTTTTCTCACGATGTGCAAATGTAGAACGTAGGCACGCGCAGTGTACTCATTTATAGTCTGATGACGGCTAGCAGTACATAGCAGCAGAAACGTCATTCTAACTACTTTATGCGTGTGCACGATGAACCTCTTTCAAACCATAAAAATGAAATGTCTGGAGATTCGTACAAGTATGTTCAGATATGGTTGTTTAAAAACGCTTCTGTCACAAGTTCTGTCGGTTGCTTGAGTAGAATAAGGAAAATGTTAAAAAGGCTTTGTTCGCAACCTCCTCATGATCGACGCCTATCGACGGCAATGCGTGTATAACAGCCGGGCTCCTTCGCAAGCTCAGATGATTTTGATTTGACTTGATTAGAATTTATTTCCGTATTAAAAAAAAATGATACGCTTGATAACTTTACCCAACGACGCGACGGGTGAAGATCGCTCCATTTGGTCCACAGTAGATACTAAACCGGTCCAAGAGGGCAAATTTGATATTAAACTTTTCCTTGGAGATGGACCACATAATCGCTTACCAAAACGTTTGAGCGTTGTAATTACACGTTAAACGGATCCTTTACATGACGTTGGTTCACATTGAATAACAGAGGCAAGAACAGGACTTAAGCGTTTGACGTAATGGGCAAACATAACTATTTCCTTCTTACAAAAGACTGGCGTGCTGCCCAGTAAAGGAATGCTGCATAAATCTTCACCAATCAGCGGCAAATCAGTCAGGTCTAGGAACGCTTTGGCAATGACCCAATTTTCGGCTACCCCCTTCGGCATGTTCGAGCTGTGCTATGATGAGGTAAACAATAACATATACGTTATTAACAAACATACAGAGAAAGAGGACGAAAACAATAGCAATGTCAACTCGCAGAGTTTATCTGTGTCTTATTTTTGTTAAGGAGTTATCATAATTGATATTGTTATTTCATGTTTCATTCATCAAAATAGGGACCTTTAGCATACAAGACGGGAGTGCCGATCACAACGTTAGCTCTATAGGGTCCATTGAAGAAGTAGCGTTGTGCTGGTGCACCCTTCTGGAACGGACCTTAGAGCTAACGTTGTGATCGGCCCTACCGTCTTGTATTCTAAAGGTCCCTATTATCAACTCGGATGCAACAGTAAGATGATCGCGTCAATGAAATTGAAGAGCTGCGAAGAGTGACGTCAGAGAGTTGACCAGGGTCGTGCTAGAGCAGAAGATTGATTTTAGAAATGGCTTACAATGACTTTAAAACGACTGAAACTTTTTTTTTGTCACGATTCGTTTGAAAAATGTAAGAGGCAATTCGTTAAGAACCAACATTTCGTAATGATAATATTGAAGATGAGAATAATGCTTCACAGTACAACATACAACGAGTTATCTTTCTTGGAAATGTGAGTGGTCCTGAAACATGTGAAAAGGACCTACCCACTCTCTAATAATATTGAATATGGCGTCTTCATTTCGGTAATAATGGTTTTTTTCTGTATATCCTCTAAACTATCGTTGTGACATGTTTATGCAAGTTCATGTTAAACGGGGAAGATCCAAACAAATTCAACTGTTCTGTTCGGGTTTGAATCCTTTGTCACATCGTTCGGAATATCGGTCTCGGACAAAAAAAATTGTTTTCGTAATTCAGCATCGGTCTGTCTCTAACCGGCTGATCGGGGAAAGGGGGAAACGATTATAAATAAATATCCTGCTTATATTTTTTCACCGGGCTTTAAACAGCCGTGGTGTAGTGGACATGACTCTCGCCTTTCAACAAGAGGGTCGTAGGTTCGAGTCCCACCTAGGGCGTTAATTTTCTTCAGCAAGAAATTCTTCCACATTGTGCTGCACTCAACCCAGGTGAGATGAATGGGTACCTGGTAGGAATATTTATTCCTTGAAACGCCAAGTGCGCTAATGAAGTGGCTGCCGGGCTAAAGCCAGGGTAATAATGCTGCAATTGTAGAGCGCTTAGAGAATTCTTAGAGTTGATAAGCGCTATATAAAAGCCGTTCATTATTATTATCATTATTTAAAGAATTTACTCATTGCACATTCATATACTATGTGTTCCAATGAGTAGGCCCTATGCACAATTGCTTCGCTTACAGAAAAAATAATCGCGAAAAAACGTCACAACACTCATGATTAATAAACCAAGCCAAAATGTCTTCTTTGTTTCCATGGTAATGAACTTGAGACCAGACAGCATTGTTGTTGGTTTGTTTACGTTGTTGACCTGTTTCTCTTGAATTCCGACATAACTTTGACCGAGTATCCATGATGGATAGTGTCACACAGTGCTTTTGGCAGGTAACAGGCCCATGTCACACCGCGATGACGACTCCGAACACGATGTAATCTATTTCCGTAGAATTAAGTGGAACGCCAATTAAATGCTCCGTTGTAATAATAGGCATATTGGAATCGGAACTTGTGATCGGGATGTCTGTACAGTCATGACAGTTCACTACACGGCGTGCGGATCTATTGTCACATGACCAAGTTTATTTTTCGGAAATAGTTCATGTCGCATTGCAGATATATTTATGAGCAATATGAGATGTAACTTTCTGTTGGGTCTGTCGTCTGGAAGTTGACGAACTTCTGAGATTTCTCGGTTCTAATCTTCATTTTATTGACGGTTTTAGCATTTTTTTCAATGATCTAATCCCTTTTTACATGGTTATGTTAGAACACTATTCATAGTGATGTAACATAAACCATACCATTATTTTATCATAGTGGCGCTGCGGTATATACGAAAATTATGAATTGTGATGTTCATCTAGCGCTTGTGCGATGGTACAGACGACAGGAAAGACACGGGGAAAATGTTTGCCTAACGTTAAATTTGTTTTTGTTCACATTTCAGTCGCATCAGCCAAGTGTTTTCCTGTATAATGTCTGCATCCAGCGGCGTATTCTAAATTTCACGAACGCTGCACATACATTGGCTTGAAACACCAATGCGTGACTAGGGGGTGTTGCTCAAAAGTTGCTATGGATCGCAAGTTGCAGTTGATCGGAACGTGCCAATCAAAATCTTTGTTTCATGCGCCTCTTGTTAAATGCGCATACCGTGCGCGAATGAAAATGCGGGTTAAAATTTGGAAAGTTGCAGTTGATTTTAACAACACCCTCTAAGTCTTCCGACAGGTCATAGACATGTTGATATTTTTTTGAAAATGGTAAAGAAACTCACCGACTGCCCCAAGAATTACCTGTCTCCAATGTGCCGACTATTTTGACAGAATGTATCATCTTGGAGATGAGGTAAAGACAACTTGAGCGAATAATTCCGCGGTATTTCACAAAATGACGATTAGGGTCTGGTTATAATTATGACAAACCATCTGTTAAATCATATCCAACATCGTATCATAAGCCAAATTATAAAAGCGTAAAAAACATGGAAGCATCTTTCAAGTTGGGATGCAATACTACATTTTTGGTCGGAAGGTACAATATTGCTTCTCTTCCTCAGTGTGCAATATTTTACAAAATATTGTTAAAATGCGGCAGCTGTGAGATTCGAACCCATGACATGAGGGATCACTTTATTCCGACCGAGGGACCGAATTATAGGACATTTTAAAAAAGACTCCGTATCCGTTTACTTCTTCACAAATTTTATACCATATGACAAATTCAGAAGTAATGAATCTAAAAACATAACACAATAACCTTCAGTGCCAGACTGACACTTGCACGATTTTGTTGCACGCATTGGCACGACTAGACTCGAGACGTGCAAATGCGCAAACTAGTCGTAAACTGGCGTGAAGTGTGCGTAAACACGTCGTGACTGCTTACCATGTCGGCCCGAGAATTTTAAAATTAAAAAAAAATGGTCAAGACAAAGTTTCAAGACCGTTTCGTTTTCTCTATGGAACAAATATTATTATTATTATTTCTGTTACTATTTATTCAGCCATCAACAAGTTTGCAAAACTAAAAATGACAAATGTATCACTGGACAAGTGTGACCTTTTTTTTTTTACCAAATGAGCCTCCGGAAACCGAATGAGTGCATCTCAAACATCATGAATGTGTTCATTTTCTGTCATAACTGATAGCATAATTCATAACTCAAAGTAGCGACAATTTGTCAGAAGTGCATTCACCTAAAGATATAGAATACCATGATTTATTTGTGTATTTCTAGCGTTTTGACTTATCGTTACGAGAAATGGGATATTGTATTAATCCCGAGTGTATGTGAAATAAGATAATTAAGGTATGATTTGATGCGTTGAACAGGTTTAGTGTTTAGCCTATGCATAGTCTACAGCACAGACTATGAAGAAATACTTAGTAACAGCCGTGAGAGCAAATCATTTTGAAAAATTATGTATATATGGATAAATAAATGATTTAAATATAACCCTGAAAAGATACACAGTTAGAAGAAAGGATGCTGTTGTTGTACCAGTGGCTTTCAATTCAATTCAAAAGAACATTTGTTTTTCCATTCAACTATACAAGAGGCACCGTAGTGTAGTGGTTCTGACTCTCGCCTTTCAACCAGAGGGTCGTAGGTTCAAATCCCACCTATGGCGTCAATTTCCTTCAGCAAGAAATTCATCCACATTGTGCTGCTCTCGACCCAGGTGAGGTAAATGGGGACGGCAGGAAGAAATTCCTTGTAATGCGGAGCGCCGTAATGGCTGCCAGCTAGAGCCGGGTAATAGTGAGTGTAAAGCTTTTAGCGCCATGAGCACCGATAAGGTGGACATGTGTGTTATATAAGTAGCCACCATTATTATTATTAAGATGAATTAATGATTTACAGACTAGTTATTTGCGATCGTCATCAAACGATATGACAATTAGTACATAGATTTATATGCTGCACCCTATAAGGATTCAATTTGTACCCTAATTTATCAGTGTGTGGGACCCGTGTCACGAACTTGACATGCCAAATCGTACTCTCCATGACCTAGTCGCAAACTTTACGACGAACATGACCATTTTTCGAGTATACTTCAAATGCACCATATTTTACATATTGTACTTATCACATTACGGTATTGGCTCTTACAAATAGTAAATTTGAAATTGTATCTCGTTGATGATTTTAACACAAATTCTTTGTGTCAAATTACTGACAAGATGGACAGTTTGCCTTACGGAATACATTGCTGACAAGAGAATTATGTCTTTGCTATTTTGATATTATAACTGACACCCAATGTTCGAACTTTATTCATGTATTTTGAACATTAATGTTTCAGTAGCAGCATAGTTTGCGTAACTCCGNCACAATGTCCACTTTACGCTTTCAAAAAGTTGACTAAGCCGCGTTGACTTGACCGGGCGTTGTGGCGTGCGCCTGTAATCAAGCTGTTTGGGACAATCAGTAATTGACTTGGGTTGGTTCCTGCACTGCGTGTTCGATCACCGGTCCCGCCTTTCGGATGGTGACGTTAAAAATCGGTCCTCTATCTCTTTTTTCCTGGCGTAAATATCCAAATTTGAATGATACACGCCGTAAAAATATCAAAATCTGTGTTTAGCCAGGGTTTATGTTGTGCAAGGCGAAGTGACTGGCATGTTAGAGGTATACGTATTGCGGATCAGATACATCTTTTCATCACACTCTGCAATTTGAGAGCATAAGGCGCGAGTGAGATTGTGAGGGAGGCTATCGTGTTACCAATACATATAGGCCTATTGGATAGTTTTTAAAGATTTGTTTACTGACATATTTGATGCATAATAATCACATTAAAAGGCTTAAACTCTTTTTTATTGAAAAAAAATTGTTTTTAAATCGGAAAATATCCTCCTTTTCGTCATGTGGAGACGCTGTGGTTTAATGGTTCTGACTCTCACCTTTCAACCAGAGGGTCGTATAGGTTCGAATCCCACCTATGGCGTCAATTTCCTTCAGCAAGAAATTCATCCACATTGTGCTGCACTCGACCCAGGTGAGGTTAATGGGGATGGCAGGAAGAAATTCCTTGTAATGCGGAACGCCGTAATGGCTGCCAGCTAGAGCCGGGTAATAGTGAGTGTAAAGCTTTTAGCGCCATGAGCACCGATAAGATGGACCTGTGCGACTACAAGTAGCCACCATTATTATCATTAAGATGAATTAATGATGTACAGACTTGTAATTTACAATCGTCACCAAACGATATGACAATTAATACATATATTTATATACTGCACCCTAAGGGTACAAATTTGTATCCTAATTTCTTAGTGTGTGAGACCCGTGTCACGAGCTTCGATTCCAAATCGCACTCTTCATGACCTGGCCGTAAACTTTACGACGAGCATGGCCAGCATTTTTCGAGCATACTTCAAATGCACCATATTTTACGTATTGTACTCATCACATTACGGTAGTGGATCTTACAAATACAACATTTGAAATTGTACCTCGTTGATGATTTTGACAAAAATTCTTTGTGTCAAATTACTGAAAAGGTGGACAGTTTGCCTTACGGTATACATTGCTGACAAGTGAATTATGTCTTGGCTATTTTGATATTATAACTGACACCCAATGTTCGAACTTTATTCATGTATTTTGAACATTAATGTTTCAGTAGCAGCATAGTTTGCGTAACTCCGTTGGTCGTAATTCTATTTTTAGATGTTGCAAAAAAGGAGTGAAAAACATGATGGTATATTTTGGGATTAAGGATTCCAAATTGGGCACGCGATGTCTGTCTTCACAACATAGCATAAAGGCCCAATCACATATTTTTTTCTTTTCTCAACCAGCGCCCGCGTAGAGTTCATGAAATTTGAAAGACGCTCTGTGAACGAAGAAGTACGAATGAAAGACTCATAGCCGATGCTAGAGCGTGTGTACATCGAACGCCAGCAGGACGCCTTCAACATCGACCAAGCGTCTTTCATCCACTTTTCTTCATTCGTAAACCGTCTCCCAAATTTTCTGAACGCTGGCAGACGTCTTTAAACGCAAAGGTGTAAATAAGGCTCAATAGTGGATGTGCGTGTGTTATACATGTGTTTTGAATCGAAATTCTCGACGGAGAATTAGTGTAGATCCATTGGTCCAAAAGTTACAAAAACGACAAATAAGAAGCAACACATTCCAGCATTTAGGGTCATGAAAAATATCTACAACTGCAATTTTGGCATGAATTGGACAGTTTACTAAAGAGGTGTAAGGTTCTTCATGGTTCTTTATTCCAAAAGTTTATTGGTTTCATGAAAAAGTGTGTTTCAAAATTTTGGATGTCCGTTATCAAATAGAAGAAAAGTCGGAAAATGATGATAATAATTGAAAGAAAAACATGATTCAGTGAATTCTCTTCTCTAATTGAGGAAAGGTTTATTATCCTTGAATGTAAGATTGATTTCGTCTGCTTTTACAAAAACAAAATGAAAAACCTTCTAAATAACGAACGCCAGGGTGCTTCTGTTGGTTCTTTTAATATAATAATAATAATAATGTCTTATTTACCCAGGGTAGCCACATTCAGCTGTAAGTTAGCTGCTCTTCCAGCGGGCCCTGCATAACATAAAGTTATTATTACCCTTCTCCTTTCTTAAATGCCGAGCG
>BQKZ01002137.1:38232-80893 GCA_036244855.1 Temnopleurus reevesii
GCTATTTTGATATTATAACTGACACCCAATGTTCGAACTTTATTCATGTATTTTGAACATTAATGTTTCAGTAGCAGCATAGTTTGCGTAACTCCGTTGGTCGTAATTCTATTTTTAGATGTTGCAAAAAAGAAGTGAAAAACATGATGGTATATTTTGGGATTAAGGATTCCAAATTGGGCACGCGATGTCTGTCTTCAAAACATAGCATAAAGGCTCAGTCATATATTTTTCTTTTTTTCAGCCAGCGCCCACACAGAGTTCCTGAAATTTGGAAGACACTCTGTGAACGAGGAAATACGAAGCAAAGACGCATAATCAATGCTACAGCGTACGTACATTGAACGCCAACAGGACGCTTGAACGTCGGTCAAGCGTCTTCCATCCGCATTTCTGCGTTCAAAGAGCGTCTTCCAAATTTCCTGAACGTTGGGCAGACATTGGCTACAAACGCAAAGGTGTGATCGAGGCTCAATAGTGGATGTGCGTGTGTTATACATGTGTTTTGAATCGAAATTCTCGACGGAGAATTAGTGTAGATCCATTGGTCCAAAAGTTACAAAAACGACAAATAAGAAGCAACACATTCCAGCATTTAGGGTCATGAAAAATATCTACAACTGCAATTTTGGCATGAATTGGACAGTTTTCTAAAGAGGTGTAAGTTTTTTCATGGTTCTTTATTCCAAAAGTTTATTGGTTTCATGAAAAAAATGTGTTTCAAAATTTTGGAAGTCCGTTATCAAATAGAACAAAAGTCGGAAAATGATGATAATAATTGAAAAAAAACATGATTCAGTGAATTCTCTTCACTAATTGAGGAAAGGTTTATTATCCTTGAATGTAAAATTAGTTTCGTCTGCTTTTACAAAAACAAAATGAAAAACCTTCTAAATAACGAACGCCAGGGTGCTTCTGTTGGTTCTTTTAATATAATAATAATAATAATGTCTTATTTACCCAGGGTAGCCACATTCAGCTGTAAGTTAGCTGCTCTTCCAGCGGGCCCTGCATAACATAAAGTTATTATTACCCTTCTCCTTTCTTAAATGCCGAGCGTCTGGCAAGAAGGCAGATGGTCCCATTTTTATAGGTTTTTGGTATGACCCGGCCGGGGATCGAACCCACGACCTTCCTTTCATGGGGCAGACGCTCTACCACTGAGCCACACATGACCGGTAATAATATAACGAAGAAAAAAAACCCTTTTTGATAAGAACCTGTTTCGGAGGGAACAAACTTTTTTTTTAATTTGTTGCACGATTGTTTAAAATCTGACATAACCCCTAACTTGATTTAGTTTCTTCAGATGAAGATGAGGGTGCTCATTTCGAAACATGTTCTTTTCGCTATTTGAACCTATATATGCTGCAATTTCGCCAACGATCTCCGTCAATGCTAGGAGATGAAATGAGGGACAGAGAAGATATATGACGAAATTTAAATTCGTCAGCAATACGATAGGTTTTGAAATGGCATAGAACAGAAGTGAAAGATGACGCTGCGAATGTCAAAAACCTTTGATTGAACTACGAGTGCATGGCAATCGACATGTTTTATTCGGTTAGTGTCAAATGTTCTTGGCCAAGTTCATTGCACTGCGTATGCAGACGGGACTGCCGTAGCACTATGAAGGTTACTTTACAAGGCTAATAAATTCATTTGAATCTCATTTCCGTCGAGTTTTAACTCATTGTGTTTTTTTTTTTCATTTTCTTGAATAACAAAGACGATTATTATCTTGACTTTCACTGTAAACCACGAATTCTGTATACTCTTGTTTAAACAAGTAGTCAATTGTTGGATTCATTACAGTAGAGTAAATGACTATGATTGTGCAACATAATTGTGCAATTTGAGTGGATGCCGTGGTGTAGTGGTTTTGAATCTAACACGATATAATATATTTCAGTAATATTAAGTATGTCAAGGAACAATAGATCCGTCCGCCACAGTGTGCAGACATGACAATCAATAGCCGGTCCCGATCTCAATAGCATTACAAAGAAGAACTGAATTGGCATTTGAATTTTTTTCTCGGAAATATAGATTATATCGTGTTATCTTGCCTTTCAACCAAAGGGCCATAGGTTCGAATCTCACCCATGGCGTTAATTTCCCTTCAGCAAGAAATTCGTCCACATTGTGTCCATTCAATCCAGGTGAGGTGAATGAGTACTTGGCAGAATATGATATTTTTTTAATGCCGAGTGTACTCTTTTACACCGGGCTAAAGCCAGGATAATAATAATGCAAAGCGCCAATAGCACTCAGCAGAATGGATACGTGAGTTATACATCTATCATTATTAATATTATTATTATTATTATTATCATAATCATGAAATATACCAGAATGTACCAGCAGAGTGGATACGTGCACTATATAAATTGCATGTATTATTATTATTATTATTATTATTATTATTATTATTGTAAATCATCAAGAACGGGTTAATGTTCCAACTGCACTTTATGGTTAAAGCATTTTTGTTACACATCTAATATACTAGTATCCGATAATGAACAGTCTCGGACTATTATAATTTATCTACAAGTTCAAGTTTTATAGTTTCCTCATAAAATTTGATATTTTTCATAAATTTTTGCAAAATGAAAGATGACATAAGGAAATTGAATGATGTATGTATGTTGATTGCCAGCACATATTCATTTCGCTGAAAACATTTAAAAGGTAATAATCATGATTGAATATGAGTAACAGAAACTTTGAACAATTACGCGATTACCTTGAAACTAAATCGAAATTCGAATTTACAAGTGTTACCATAGCGACTGTAACAGTTGTCTGTCCCCCTCCATAGTTCCCGAACCCCTATATCATCCCCCTTTTTCATTGGCTTGTTTCATGCTTCGAATATTTTTTGTTAATCTTTCTGCCTATCTTTCTCTCACTCATTTTAATTATTCCGTTTCTTCACAACCCAAAGAATAGACTGAAAGTTTTTTTTTCTTTGTTTCTTCGCTTAGATAATACATGTTAAAAGTGGAACATTAATTTCCAAACGACAATCTCTACTTTTTCAATAGCCACTCACTGGCCAATCTTATCACCGTATCACTTTTTCGCGCGTTAATTTCTCAGACGAACTTTTTAGGTGAATATGTTTTTTGTTTTTTCGATCCATACTACATGAATGTACGGACCAGGGAATGTTCTAGCAATGGAATGTATATCAAGTTCATTCGTGTAATGTTTTTCAATTAACGGCTAATCATGTTTGTGGTAGGTCTGTGGTAACAGAATAAATGAAGTATAAGTCGACGAAGGTGGCGTGCATTGTCCAAGAACACATACCCCGTCGCTCCCCTACTGCGCTGCGGTGAAGACTGGCGAATGTTTCAATTCTTTTTACTGGACTCCACTTCGAATTCGAATGTTCATGCTATGTCTGCCCCAGGATTTTGAGATCCAGGGGAAGGGGAGCTCGACCAAATTGACATTCTTCACCCCCCCCCCCCCTTCAAGGAGATAATAAGCGGAAAGCGGGAAAACGGTCATTAGCTGAGATTAGGCGCCCTGTTGGGGCAGAAAAAAAGTTATCATCTCAAAGTTTGTGCCCCCTTCAGTGACTTTGGCACCCCGTTCATCTTAAATTTGGCGCCCCAAGCTCTGGAGCTGGTACCCGAAGCCCCCCCCCCCCCCCCCCCCCCGGGTGCGCGCATGCATGCTATTACAATTAATATGGAAAACAAAATGCAAATATGTCAACAAAATAACAGAATCAAATGTACTTTAATGAAAGTTTCTCTTTCGAATAACCTTGAAATTGAGAGACTGCTGTACTTTTCACCACTTCCCTCTTCGAGAGCTGAAAAATTATGATATATGCAAAAGATACATTACACAATATCACAGCATTGTCAGATTGTTCGAGCATAAAGTTAGAATGAATGTATAAAAGAACGACTGGACTATGTGCTTGTGTGTTAATCTACACAAGAAATGATAACCAGTCCTTCGCAAGATCGACGTCCTAAAGATTACATAATTTCAAAGGATTTGCCAGGTGATGGTGATGGTGGTGGTTTTGATGATGCTGATGATGACGACGACGACGACGACGATGATGATGATGATGATGATGTTGATGATGGTGATGATGATGATTATGATGTTGCTAATTGTGGCGATGGTGGTAGTGGCGGTGATGGTGGTGGTAGTGGTGGTAGTGGTGGTGGTGTTGGTGGTGGTGGTAGTGGTGGTGCGATGGTCGTGGTGGTGATGGTGATGTTGGTGGTGAATGATAATGATATGAATAAAGGAAGGATAAAAATGAAATCGAGGTACCAGGAGATGGAGGAGAGGCGGAAGAGGAGAAACGGGAGGAGGAGGGGAAGTGATGAATAAATCGGAGGAGGAGGTGCAGGAGGAGGAGGAGGAGAATGGATGTTGAATATAAAGTTGCTATATCCACCTTTGCTAGACGATCATGATACTTGCCAAAAGTGAAAATTTTTAGAGAAATCAAATCGTTAACACATTTGCTAAGAGATAGGTATTTCATTGTGCTGAAATGTTAGAAAATGAAGAATCACCATGGAAACGTTTTAAAGTAAAACTCACGTCCATGTATTGTTCTTTTCCTCGCAGAACAAAGACTGGCCACCTTTTAAATGACCCTTAAAAACTGACAGCAGTCCTACATTAGATAGTTTGCTTTGGACACGTAATACACGTCAGATTTAAACAATAAATGGTCGAAATAATCAGAAAGAACAATGATGCATTAAACTCATGCCCCAAGATGCATTTTAGAATATTTTTTTAGTTTCTTTATCTTAATAATGACTAATGGATACAAGCGCGTCTCTTTATGAGGATTTAATTCAAAGTCCTGACGAGGGGATACTATAACGGTGATCAAGGGACATGGCCACGTAATTGAAAAGAATGTGTAACTCCCTTTGAAGCATAATATTCTTAATATTATCCTTCATGAAGTTGTTTCAAAGTGGAAGTATTCCCGAGATTATTTTTGGAACATTCCCTTAATTTTTTTCACATCATTTGATCCTTTTGTGACAGAATATTTCATCAAATATTTCATCAAACAATGTTTGAGTGACTGATGACATTCTAAATCTGGTTTGAAGCATATGTCACTGGGAACCATAAGTATAGAGAGGTATGCCTCGATTCTCACGTCCACACTTTCTTCATGATTTACGTTTGTATCTATCTTTATTTATCTATTAGACTTTGCGGAAAATATAGAAAATATATAAAAAGATAAGATATTCATTATGGATCAGACAATAGGATGATAGTCCGAGGAGGATTTAGAGAGTGGCGCGAATTGGATTTGTTCTAGTTCTACGTCTGATCCTTTAGGGTTGTGCAAAGATGTTCTAAAGAAATAATCCAAGTTCTTCTTGCATGTATATTATAATTGGCTCTTCCATAACTTTGATTACATGCGCGCACCCAGTATTTGGAGACGCGTGGGGGGGGGGGGGGGGGGGGGGGGGGGGGGGGGGGGGGGGGGGCTTGGCCAAGTTAAAATTTTATCGCCATCCCTCGATGAGCTGACAAAAAGGTCATCAGCTAGAATCTGGAGCCCTTCAGCAAATTCTTGCACCATTTTTAACTAAAGTTTGGTGACATCTTAACTCTGACTCGGGGCGATTGAGCCCCAAAGCCCCCATGGTTCTCACATTGATTTAATTGCAGATGTTATTTTTAAAATTTGTTAGACTTTAGTTGGTGTTCATGAATCCTACTGGATTATCTCTACTAGGCATCATCAACTGTTGTGAAAAGGAGTTTGTTTGGATGGCGCATATTCTAAGAGAAAATACAGTAAAAATAGAATTAACTACCGTATCAAACATAATCCCCCTTTGAAATACCCTTGTTTTTCTGGGTATTTTTTTATGGTTGAAGGCTCCCCATATTCTCACTCCCATGAGGTAAAAAAAGATAATTGATTGGCAAAGGATCCCATTTTTACAATTAATGTCGAACGTTTTGAAACCCTTTTTGTTTAATATTTTTCAAATAATAATATATATAATAATATATGCAATTTATATAGCGAACGTATCCACTCTCATTGCTGAGTGCTCAAGGCGCTTTGCATTTATTACCCTGACTTTAGCCCGGCAGCCACCAGCGCACCTGGCATTTCAAGGAATAAAGATTCCTGCCAGGTACCAATTCAACTCACCTGGGTTGAGTGCAGCACACTATGGGTAAATTTCTTGCTGAAGGAATTTAACGCTCTTGGAGAGATTCGAACCACCGACCCTCTAGTTAAGAGGCGAGAGTCCGAACCACTACACCATGACGCTCCCAGTTCGAATACAAAATATGAGAACCGTGTACCACAATATTCAACCTCTAGCTGGCCAGGTTAGATTATAAATATCTGATTCAAAGCATTCGTCTAAAACAGATGCCATTTGTGTCTTCTTTGAAAATAATAGCTAGGGGCCCAAAAATAGCAAAAACCTGTGACAGATGACTTTTTGATACCATAATTCATGTGTATATTTATTCATTTTTTGTTAAGGTCGACTCACACTTTTGCGTTTTTAACCTGCTTCGGCCCAGTGTTTTTTATTAATTAAAAACGCTCCCTGAACACACAAAGACGGAGGTCGTACGTCGGACTGACGCTCGACGTATGCTCCATGAGCGCACGCCAAATGTCAGTCCACAGTCTGATAAGTGTGTGCTGTGCGTCCAGGGAGCGATTTTTAATTTAAAAAAAAAACGCTGGGTAGACGCGAATAATAAACGCAAAGGTATGAGTCGGCCTTTTTTATGTGAAAAAAAGTCTTACAAAAATCAGGTCATGCCAACTTCAAAAGATCGATGGGGGAGAGTAACCAAACATATTTTTTTGGTTTTAGTCAAATTGTAGGTGACATCTCGATCAATAGTCGAGACGCCATCCCTCTTTTCTTCAGCTACATGTATTTTCCCTCTTTTGTCACTCGAATGAAATAATACCTCAATGATTTAATGGTCCGTGGATTCTTATTCTAACCTCTGATATTGTTGTTATTTCTGTTCTCGCATACGTTTAGAATTTGATTTATTGTTTGTTATGATTCTGCATAAGTGAAGGTTATCATTCGGCACTTTCGTGTTGATTTAAAGAATTTAAGATTTCCGATTTTTGTATATATTATGTACTTCAGATCTTGGGAGGTATAAAATGTTATCAAAACAATATTGTGGCTAAACATAGAAACAACACTTTGTCTGACTTCCGATGTAACAAAAATAGACATTAGATGTTACACGGATAAGGGGAAAGAAAATGATAAATGTTCGAATGTTCATGATGTTTTGATGTTGGTGCTCTTGATATTCAAGTAATGTGGTATACTATCAAAGCGATAAAATATGTTACAGTAAACAATATATATTAGTAACAAAGTTGTCAAAATAAGAGAATAGATTCGAAAGAACATTTCATTTAAACTATAATAGAAATAGAAATGTGATTTTCTTTTGTTAAACAATTGATAGATGAGGTTTCAATGCCCTTAAGAGCATTTCGAGCTTTTATTTTAGAGCCATTTTATATATCAATCATTATGTTATTTTTTTTTAATGATGGCTGATTTGGTTTCTCGGTGAATTCATTTCACATTCTTGTTAATTGTAAACATCATAATTCCCAACTCCAAAAATTCCGGTTGGTATTGAAATTCAAATAAAGAAAACTGGGCCATAACATACATCTGAAAACGCTAGAAAAATATTTCCCTTATACAACAGTTGAATAAGTTTACGGGAACAAACGAAGACGCCAAATTTCTTCCCGCCCCTTTGTTATAGCTCCTCGGGGTATCCAGATGCACAGGGGTCTCAACCTTTTTTTTACTCGAAGGAGAGTATAGTCACCCCTATTCTTCACCGAGGACCCTGAAGTGAATACTATTTTGTGCCCTTTTGTTCACCGTCTTCATGGAACCAAAATTTCTCGCTCGTAAAAATTAGTGATTGAATTATTGGAATCAATTATTGTAAGAATTACATCATAAATCTCTTTCCAAATCGTAAATGTATCATTTAGAAATGAAGCTTTATTTTCATATCCATCTTTCCCCTCTACATCCGTATACTTTTTTTTCTCCTTAAAGCGGTCATCTTCTGCATAATATCAATACTTCACTAAAAAATAACTCCGTTCAAATTGAATAATGTACCCCCATTCACGGTCATGCGGATACACACTATTCATTTTTACCAGCCGTATCAGACAATACATCAGGACCATAAAATTTGACGGGAAACAGTCCGTGAACCATATCAGACTAGTATCCCGAGCGTTCACTGGATAAATACCGGCTAAACCTCGGCTACTTATAGAAGCGCACGGCAACTTTTGGTCACTCGATGATTAAATCAATCCATTACCATGATTACCGAGTATTTGTAGTTCGCCTTAAACTTGAGAAAAGAACCCATTGTTCTCGGAGGAGGAGGGGGGGGGGGGGAGTAATGCCCAACTTTCCAAAATAATTAAACATTTTTAATATAATGTAGACCAACTTTGCGCTTAATACTTTAAACCTCCGCCTTTTATCATGTTTATTGCTTCCTGATTTTGTTGTTTATTTTACCTTTTGACATTTTGTGTAAACTTTCATTCGACCTGCGGTAAATTTCATTTTGTTTATACATCCATTTATTAGATTCACTACAAATTGAATTGGTTACGAAAATGAAATCAATAGATATATTTTAAAGTTTCAGCACTCTTCTTGCTCTCAAATTTTCCTGTGATATAGGTTTAAAAAATATATCATATTGAATGATCGAATTGGCTGGAAACATAAATGAAGAACAAAAAACACTAAATTATACTTCCGAAAGAACTGAAGATGAAGTGCGTCCACCTCGAAACTTGTTCTCATTAAAAAGTTGTATTTTCTTTGTATACTGTTATTTGAATATTAAATTATAAACCAATTATAAAATAACCTTTTTTCACCTCTCTCATCCAGGTGTTGGTTGGGCAGTGATCGTCATCGCTTGGTACGTGGGCTTCTCCTACAATGTCGTGATCGCCTGGTCGTTCTACTACCTCTTCGCGAGCTTCACCAGTGAGCTCCCATGGAGGTACTGCAACAAGGAGTGGAACACAGATCTGTGTTTTGATGACTCCATGAATGCATCGTATATTGAGGTCGATGGCCAGCCGTACTGGCTGAATGCATCTACTGGAAACACACCGGCCAAAGAGTACTTTGAGTAAGTGTCAGTGGCCGATTGAGGATTGGTCAATGGGGGAAGGGGGAGGGGGGTCTTCCTTTTTGTCAATGCATTTTAATAGGAAAAAACGCATGGTCTGATGACGGGGAAGTGAATAGGCGCGATCCTTTATGCATCACCGAAAGGGGCTGCGCCCATGGCCCTTTTGCCCCTGGATTCGCCTTCATTTGTACGAAGCACCTCGACAAAAAACGATAATAGATCCCTAACCAGTTTTAACTCAAACGATACGCAACAACAGAATTACAATTGGAAATTAATACAGAACAAGACATTTTTTTTCAATATTGAAAAACCCTTTCTTGAATTATAAGGGGGTGGAAGTGGGATCGCTAGCTTTTTGTGTCCATTTTACATTCAAATTATTCACTCTTTAAGATTAAAGAGTCGTGTCGAATCGTTTTGAACTAATATAAGCCTTCTGTGTGACCGGAGATTGGTGTTGGATCAATTCATAGCGCAGATTTCAGAAAGATCAATAGCTCCCTCTCAAGTCCACTCGTATTCTAATTGTTTTTCTCGTCTCTCTTTCCATCCCAATCATCTTCAAGTCTTGAGATGCTGCGACGAGATCATAGTACAGGATTGTTCGATCTAGCTGGGATGTCATGGCAACTACCTCTGTGTCTTGTCTTAGTTTTCATCATTCTGTATTTCTCAATCTGGAAAGGCGTCAAGACATCGGGAAAGGTACGTCTTATCATAAATTTGATTACATGTCACCTTTTATCTCTTTAGGTTTTCTTCCGATAACAACTATATATATATATATATATAAAGATAAAAACGATGAAGCGCCTGCTTTCCGTTGAATAATTTTCAAATGAAATGAGTAAAACGGATTTTTCTATCTTTATTCGTCTCGTGTCATGGTACCTGAAGTGTATAGCGAGACTTTCTTTCTTATTTGAGGGTTAAACCCCATTATTAGAGGACTATATGTCTTCACTTGCGTTCTACATTTTACTCATTTCATTATATATATATATATATATATATATATATATATATAGATAGATAGATAGAATACACATCATTAAAGATAGTACATATTATTATGTTTGAAATACTAAATATTGAATGGATATTTGTAGTAAATAAAATTAAGTTTGAAGATTCTATTGTCAAAGTGCATTTCGCATTATTAGGTTTCAATTGCTATCCTTACGGTAGTGTTGAGATGCTGCAAGCAACTTGCAATTGATTTGAAATCAATGATAATATTATGAATTAACCAATCGACTACTAAAACCGGGTAGTCCCTACACAAAATCTACATAATTTAGCAGTACATGGCTTAAAACGATGTGCTCACGCATCAGAAGTTTGGCGCCTAATATGGTCAAATGGTGGAAAAATTATCAATCGCAATTTGAAAAAGGAATAAGAAGTTTACACTGAAATTAAACACTTTTTAAGCCTCTGCTATATTCATCCTTTTATATATTATATTCTTAAGAATGCTGAAAGTTAGGTACAGCAATGCGAAACAATGAGAGACTATTAAATGTTTTGATATCCACTTGTGCAATCTGATAATTTCTCTCGAAGGACCGTAAAAATGGTTATTGTTAAGGTTTTATGAGATGTTGGCTTGGAGCTGACTGAGGAGTATGGTTAATTTTAGGATTGGATTGATAGTTTAAAAGATGTTCCGTTATGAGTTAACCAAAAAGGATTTAGATGGTCATATCATCTACCAAAATAAATGACGTTCCTGACCACACCCTCATTTCTTTTCAGGTGGTATGGGTGACTGCGACTCTACCTTACTTCGTTCTCACTGTTCTTCTCATCCGCGGTGCTACGTTAGATGGAGCCGGGGATGGCATCAGGTATTATCTTACTCCAGACTTCAACCGCCTCGCCACACCCACTGTGAGTCCATCTTCTTATTAAAAAAAAATACATCTCCTTAGAACCCGTTTCACATCGGTCGGCCTCCCATAAGGGCATTCCTTTTTGGCTGCTACCGGCAACCAGTTTTAAAAACTATTCTACTGCATATTTTACTCTGTAAATTTTAGTGTTTTTTATGCTGTTTGTTAAATAAATGGATGAACTAATGAACTAATGAACATAAACTTTCCAAAAGTGGTTTCCACTGAACCAGTTTACAAAGCACGTTTGTGGCTAGTTGTAGACCGTTCAAATTTACACAACGACAAAGTGGATCTGAAGTCGTGTGCATGTAAAGTGGTTTTGTTACCGTGGTTACCCGAACAGCAACAAAACTACTTTCCAGGACTAAGGCCGATTCATGAACATAATGAATGTGCCATTTAAAGAATTAAACGAGTTCGCTGTCAAGAAAAACAGTAAATCGCAAGGTGAACTGTAAAAAG
The DNA here is from genome assembly GCA_036244855.1 of Temnopleurus reevesii. Lineage (NCBI taxonomy): Eukaryota > Metazoa > Echinodermata > Echinoidea > Temnopleuroida > Temnopleuridae > Temnopleurus > Temnopleurus reevesii. The sequence goes on from BQKZ01002137.1 coordinate 49,833, forward strand.
AAATTAGAAGGCTATTCAAAATACTTGAATAACCGTGACGAGTGCTTCTTGTGCTTCTTATGCTTCTGCCGTTAAATTAGTTTAAGTATCATAGTCCATCCCCCTATCAGAAGTAGGGGTGCAAATGTTAAGTTAAAAAGATGCATTACCGTATTGCCAAATTGGATCGTAAAAATTAAAATATTGACCTCCCCCTTTTGCTTGTCAACCCCTTAACTGTATAAATTGGTAAGGGGCCTTATCTAGATGAAAATTTCATTTTTTTTTTATAACCAACGAAGTGATTATACAAAATAATGCCTTACCAATCAAAAAAAAAATGTAATCAGAACAAAATGTTGGCTGTACATGTCAATGACGTTCAAATGAATAAATTCCAAATTCCAAATTCCAATCAGAACAAAATGTTGGCTGTACATGTCAATGACGTTCAAATGAATAAATTCCAAATTCCAAAAGCATTCATTTCATTATTGTGAAGCGAACTCGTGAGTGTTCTCTCCGTTAATTTTGTTTGCACAGACTAAAAACTGTAAGAATGCGTGCGAAAATTGTACGTGTTAAAAACAAAAATGAAAGAAAAACATTCTCTCAATAAAAATTATATTTGAACGAACATTGTCATCAAAACGATGTCCCAAAAATATATATATTCAACTTATTGATGTCGTCTGGTTCTTCTTTAGTCACTGTTTAATCATCTGTTCTTCTCTGTTAATTTCTCTATTTTGTTTTATCTATTTTGTAAACAAATGTTGTATTCTTTAAACCTTGTACATTACTCATGAAGAATGTATCCTAGCTATATATGTTGTAAATATTCTTTATTATTTTTTATATGACAGCAAAGTATATTTTGAATAAAAAAACCCTCTCTCCTTCCATAGGTTTGGATTGATGCAGCTGTCCAAATATTCTACTCGATAGGTGCAGGCTTTGGTGTACATATCGCTTTTGCTAGTTATAACAAATTTCATGGTAATGTTTATAGGTAAGAAACAGAACTTTTCTTTATCAATCTACCTTATTTTATTTTAGAGTGAATGGCAAACAGTCTACATATTTCGATTCATACAATCTGGGTCTGTAACATAAAAGATGCAATTAAACTTACGATAAAATTAATCGTAAGTCCATGGCAAAACGTATACCGTAAAAATACAATTACAGTGGTTTACAATTTATCATATCTATTAATGTTACAGGCCCTTGATTGTGTTTTGTTCTGTTCAACAAGGTGTCTGGTAAACATATCACGCTTGGCAACAACAAACAAGGTTGCATTGAGCATACATACAGTGTGTCTCAATAAAAACGTAACACTTTTGAAATGGTTGGCAAATTGAGCATATATGGTTTTATGAAGAAATGTCGATATGTATAGAAAGCTGTAGGATTGACCTTTCTAATGATATGAGAAATTATAAAAAAGAATCATGCTTCGACGAACAGTGCTCACTTAAGTTAGAGGTATGAAAATGTGCCTGCGCAGGATTTTCCATCCAAATTTGGACAAGTAAGCTACTTGTAGCTTACAAAAAGATTTATCTGAGATATTTAGGATCGATGGATCAACAGGATATTTTGATTAGATTGAATACCATTCCTTTTGCTCTGTTATTTATCAATTCCGANAGCTGTCCAAATATTCTACTCGATCGGTGCAGGCTTTGGTGTACATATTGCTTTTGCTAGTTATAACAAATTTCATGGTAATGTTTATAGGTAAGGAAAAAAACTTTTCTATATCAATCTACCTTATTTTCTTAGAGAGTTGATGACAAACAGTTTATGTATTCTAAATTATATAATCGTATTGTGTTTTGTTCTGTTCAACAAGATCCTGTGTCGCAACAACGTGCTAAGTTACTTTGAGCACACATTTATTTCAGAATGTCATAAATTATCAAGTGGAATACATTAAATACAGGAGGATATATTTGTTATAAGCAGACAGAAGGACAACACACAAACAGTAAGAGTACCTTCAGTCAAAGATAATACCTCTCCACAAACTTTATTACTGCAATGCAATTTATTCAAAATAAATACAAATTAATACAAAAAGTACTTGGTTACATGTTCAAAGCAAAATGATGTTACGTAAAGTGTTTAAAAGAAATAAATATTTAAATTTTCCAATATATCTTGATCTTTTTTGTATTTGTACTTCACATAATTTCTTAAATCATTTTTAAATATCAACCAAACAGAACGACTGTGAAAAAGCTTGTTTCTCAACTGATACGATATATACGCTTTATAAATTGCATATTGTGCGTAAACGAGTAATAGATTAATCAAAGTGAATTTTGGATCACTAATCTTATAACCTATTACAATATTTTTTCTTCTATTGAAAAGTCTGTTTTAAACCAATTTCGTATTACACTGCCAATTCTTTGCCAAAAGAGCGTTGTTCTATTGCATCTTGCATCTTGTAAGTTATGGTTATTGTTTGTTGTTAATTATAGACGTATATTTTTCTTGACAGAGATGCTATATTCACTGCTTCAATAAACTGTTTCACAAGTTTCTTCTCGGGTTTCGCCATCTTCTCTGTCCTGGGATATCTGTCTTATAAAACTGGAAAGGATATATCAGAAGTAGCTACAGACGGTAATTATCATGATCATAAACTTTTCTCGCCAGTTTTTATATAGTCTTTTATTCATTTTGTCATTGTAATATGTATCTTTGATGATCACATTCTTGTCAAATTTATCCAAAATTGACAAAGCTATCTTGAATTTATCCAAGAACGTTTATTCATCCTCCGAATCTAAAACTTTTGAAAGCTCGAAATACCTCCACAACTATTTTTTAAAAAAATGGGCAAAGAGTCTAAGAGTTGCTATTGCTTGTATGCTATTAGTTGAATGATATAAGAAAGGCCCAACTCTAAATCATGAATTGCAAGAAACACGCTATAAACCTTTTCCGTCAAATTAAGTCGAACGCCAATTCAATGGTCCTTTGTAATGCTATTCAAATCGAAACCGGTTTGTGATTGTTGTGTCCACACAGTTGAATAGATGACGTACGGATCTATCATCCTTGACCGACTCTATTTTACGACAATAGTTTATATCGTGTTAAAGGTATAGAATACTTCTTTTGCAGCCTAAAAATTTACTTTCCAAGATTGTTGTGTTATGTTGAAGTGTACTAAATGTTAGAACTTATCACCAATCAATTAAGCCCCAAAAATGGGTCATGATAGGCGCATTTATAGTGTTCAAATAATAATTCTTCTATTCGGGCCTCGCGCAAGAGTCTCTCTCAGTGCGTATTCCGCATGGCGTGGCAGTGTATTGAAGTGCGCACTGTATGCGCTCTTACAATGTTTTGTGTGTGGTACCGTAATACGCTAGGAATAGATTTTTATTTGAATTAAATATTCTGGACTACATTCGAACAAAATACTTCATAGAGGTTATTATTTTGGCATATCTGAGGTACACAACAAGTTGTAAGCATAACCGTAATGTGTGCAAATGTAGTTTTCTACCTAAAGATCATGAGAAAAGAATTACGCATCTCGCTCTAAAGATGGCAGCACGCTGTTTTCACTCCTAGTGCAGTTGATGATTGCAGACCATGACGTTTTTACATTCTAGACATTGTCCTACGACTAAAATGTACCCAGAACAATTGTCCAACTCAATGAATATGATTTATTTTATTCCAATTGATAATGTTTATTGAACACAATATAATCTATTTCCGTAAAATTAAGTCGCACGCCAATTCAATGCTCTTTTGTAATGATATTCAAATCCGGACCGGCTTGTGATTTTTATGTTCGCATATTTCATTACACGGCGTACAGCAGTTGATGACCCACTTTTTCTGGAAATACTTTATATCGTGTTATTGTGTTTGTATAGGTCCTGGGTTAGTATTCACCGTGTATCCAGAAGCAATAGCAACGATTCCAGGAGCCACGTTCTGGTCTATTCTCTTCTACGTCATGCTCATCACCCTGGGGCTTGATAGCTCGGTAAGTAAAACAAAAACAAACAAACGAAAGTACTCTTTTTCTTGTCTGCTTGTTATTTTCATAGTTGTTTTCTTCTTCAATTATCCTTCATATATAAAGATATTGTTATCATAACTATCATCAACATCATTTACTCATTATCGTCATCGTTTTTATCTTTATCTCTTTCGTTAGAAGCATTTTCATCTGCATACGTCCTCCTCATCATATCCATCATCTTCATCACTGTGGACATGATATGTAACTCCATCACAATCATCAACATTACTATCATTATCACCATCACCATCATCATCATTAACATCATCATCATCACCGTCATTATCCTCCTCCTCATCATCCATCATCATCATCATCATTATCGTCACTCACTGTCATCATCACCATCACCTTCTTCTTCTTCATTACCACCACCATCATCATCATCATCATCATCATTATCATCAACATCATCATCACCACTACCACCATCATCATCATCATCATCATCACCATCATCATCATCATCATCACCACTACCACCATCATCATCCCCACTACCACCACCATCATCATCATCATCCCCACTACCACCACCATCATCATCATCATCATCATCATCACCACTACCACCATCATCACCATCATCATCACCATCATCATCACCATCATCATCATCATCATCATCATCACCACTACCACCATCATCATCATCATCATCATCACCATCATCATCATCATCATCACCACTACCACCATCATCATCCCCACTACCACCACCATCATCATCATCATCCCCACTACCACCACCATCATCATCATCATCATCATCATCACCACTACCACCATCATCACCATCATCATCACCATCATCATCACCATCATCATCATCATCATCATCATCACCACTACCACCATCATCATCATCATCATCATCACCATCATCATCATCATCATCACCACCACCACCATCATCATCCCCACTACCACCACCATCATCATCATCATCCCCACTACCACCACCATCATCATCATCATCATCATCATCACCACTACCACCATCATCACCATCATCATCACCATCATCATCACCATCATCATCATCATCATCATCATCACCACTACCACCATCATCATCATCATCATCATCACCATCATCATCATCATCATCACCACCACCGTCAGATCGTCCCTACAATAACCAATAGCATATCTAAAGGTATGGTCACACCGGCCGAGCGGAGCCTTGGCGGTTCTTTAGCGGAGACAAAAATTCATTACCGCTCGTAACCGTTCACCATCGCTAAACATATGTTGGCATCCACTAGCGCACCGCTGGATCAGCTCTCCAATCTGTCATGGTTCCTAGTTTCGCTCCAAAATGCAAAAGCTTTTGAGCCGCACAAAAGATTGCGAGCGATACGGAGAGGGCAATTTCCGCTCTGGCAAAGTTCACCACCGCTAAAACACCGCCCAGGCACCGCTAGACGCAAGTTTGTCGCCGCTTGGATCCGCTCGGTCAACGCAGAGCGACATCATGCACATGCGTGCTTTGGTTCGCCGGAAGTTTAACCCAAAAGCCATGCCCCACTTTGGGCCGTCTTTGAAAAGATGATTCTGTACATTGGTTAGGGATCCGAGGATTGAATGGAATTTTATTCTTTGAATTCCATTGTGTGAAGTACACTGCGTAGCACCTGGGAAATATTCCAGCTGCCACGACAGTGCATTCACACAAGAGAATTTCAAAGTGATTAAAATTCCGTTGCGCTATATGCGATTGCTTTGTTGTTTGGGGTCTCAGTGGGAAGCAATGCAGATTTCTGCGTTGGCCTAGCGGATCCAAGCGTCCACCAACCACCGTATAGCGGTACCAGGGCAGTGTTGGAGCGGCCATGAACTTTGCCAGAGCGGTAAGTCCCCTCGCTTCTTTCCGCTCGCAATATTTTGTGCAGCTCAAAACTTTCAGAGCGGTAGGAGGGACCATAAGCGGTGGTCGAGCGGAAACCTGCGTTGACTTAGCGGAGGCGAACTTATGTTAAACGGCGGTGAACGGTTACGAGCGGTGATGAATTCTTGTCACCGCCCAGGACAGCTATTTAGCACCGCCCATCCGATATGACCAGGCTATAGAAAAAGCGGTGTTAGATGGGCGGAGGTAAGCGTTTTACAAAAGAGATCAATTGTTCTACCCACTTTGTGAGCGGTGACGAGCGTTGCCGAAATCAAATCCCCAATTCCTTCCGCTAAAGGACCGCTAAAGCTCTGCTCGGCCGGTGTGATGGTACAGAAGATTCTAAACTGTCTCTTCCGCTTTACCCTTATCAACATCACATACGATGGTATTTGCGACTTCTATTTGGAGAAGGAGTTCGCCACCTCCTTTTCCTTCTCCTGATCGTGATCATCATCATTGCCATTATCATCTCTACCACCATCATTACAGTCACCACCACCACAATATATTTCTTCATCGCCATCATCCTCCATTTACTATTTTCGCATCCTACTCCTCTCTGCTTTCCCTTCATTCCCTTCATCAACATTACCTTAATCATCATCATCATCATCATCATTATCTTTATCATTATTATCATCTTCAACTACATTGTTAACGTCATCACAATTGTCACATATATACCATCATCTTTACTACCATTATAACAGCCACATCCACCACAATGAATTTCTTCATTATCACCATCCTTCATAATGTAATATCATGTTTCCAAGAACATAAACATCGTGCATGCTCTCCTAATCAAAGTACCCCTCTTAATTTTCAGTTCGGGGGAACAGAAGCTATCATCACCGGATTAGTCGACCAGTTTCCTAAATTCTTCAAGAACAAACGAGAATACCTAACATTGGGCGTGGTCATCTCATTCTTCTGTTTTACTCTCATCAATTACACCTATGGTGGTATCTATGTCTTCCATCTGGAGAACGAATTCGTCTCCTACTCCGACTTCTTTGAATCAACATCCTCCTTCTTTTCTGTTCTTCTTCGTCATCATTATCAGAATCATCATTATCGTCATCATCATCGTCATCATCATCATCATCATTATCATCATCGTCATCACCATCATCATCACCATCATCATCACCACCATCACCACCACCACCACCACCACCACCACCACCATTATCATAATAATCCTTCTCCATCTCCTCCTCCTCCTCCTCATCATCAATATCATTATCACCATCACCATCATCACCCTTCTCATCGTGTTCATCATCACCACGGGGAATGTCTTCATTACTATCACCCTCCCTTGTTCAGTACGATTTACCAAGAAAATAATAGTCGTGCCTTCTCTCTTAACCAAAATCATTCCGTCCGCTTTTCAGTTCGGTGGAACAGAAGCCATCATCACCGGGTTAGTCGATCAGTTTCCTAAATTCTTCAAGAACAAACGAGAATACCTAACATTGGGCGTGGTCATCTCCTTCTTCTGTTTCACTCTCATCAATGTCACCTATGGTGGTATCTATGTCTTCCATCTGGAGAACGAGTACGCTGCATCGACATCGCTTCTCTTTGTTGTCTGTATTCAAGTGTTTGCAGTTGCTTGGATTTATGGTAAGATTCAATTTAGTTCAAACAACGGCTGAATGTCTATTACTTTCAAGAAATATCTTTCTGAAAGTCTCCCTGAACATCTTTTAGGGCCTAAAATTAAAGCATATTTGAGGGAGATGTATATAGTTATGAAAACTGTACTTGGATGAATACAGTTAGAATGGATACTGATGCAACGCCCCTGTTTGGTCAACAGTTTTATACGTCCGAACCACTTTTTTCTTTAATTACTTCACTTAATATGAAGAAATTGCATATACTTTACATAAGTAAAAAGCTACGTTGTAGGGCCCCTGCGAAAAACAGTGATATGATCACTGACTGGGAAACCCTACTGAAATAAAACAAATAAATGAATATATATATATACATAAATACTTCATGAAGGTCGAATTTTTAGACCGCGGACGTACGTTATTCGAGGAATTGCCAAAAGACGTTTTAGAGTAATATGTGAAACGATCGAGGGAATGATATATATATATATATATTTTTTTTTATACAATTTATAGTTTATGTAAAGCTGTATGCTCTTCAGACAAATTGTTTGCTGACATTTATTATCAATCTTTTAGATACACTAATTCGTACCTTTTACCGTACTTGCCGATAGTGTTTGATGTACTAATAGCCTCACTTGATAAGTTTGCATTTATTCTGTCTGCAGGTGTGCGCCAATTTTCAAGCGATATCCAAGAAATGATCGGATTCTTCCCGAGTATCGTCTGGAGAGTGTGTTGGAAATTCATTTCACCGACTTTTGTTTTTGTGAGTAAAGCTACTTCATTTGAGCTTAATATAAAATGAATAAAAATTGAAAAGTAAATTTCATGTTTATTGAAAGCTTTAATTATTTCTAATGAAAGCTCGAATGGAAAAGGGAGATGAAACAAAAATTGTATGATGTTTTGTTTGTGAACAAAATGCCTGAATTGAATTAAATCGTTCCTTCTGAGGCATAGCGTCATTTAAGATGTATGCGATTAGCTTAATTTGATTGATTGATTAGGTTTTATTTCTGCGTTCAAATAATACAATATAAACAAACATATATAAACGTCAGTACATAGATCATAAACATTGTAAATCATAATAAATGTAGAAAAAATGAACAAAACATAATGATTAACATTATATCGAGTGGAATAATGGAACGCAGGAGACCGACATCAAGAGCGGTAAGGCTTGAGATGGATGGCGGCCTCGTAGGGGAAATTCCGTGGGCTCGTAATAATAATTCAATGGGTGCAGTGCAAGTGCGAATGCAAATGCAGTAGACAACAGTAAATTATACATGTATACATGTATATATTATATATACATATATACACACACACATATAAAATGAGTGAGTATATGAATGTTACTTTTGGGTATTGTTTGAATAAGACTCTATGATGCTTCTCTTCAGTGTCGCTTTTAAGGAGTGAATAGCTGAGCAGGATTTTATATTGTCTGACAAATCATTCCAGGTATCTGGACCATGGTGTCGAATAGATTTATGATTTATTAGCAATTTAGGATTTGTGAGGTGAAAGTTCCCAGATATACGAGTCGGATAAGAATGGACAAAGCTATTGAATGTGAACATGTTATCGAAAGATGGTGGAAGTTGCCTATGTATGAATTTAAACATAACTATGGCTACTTGGATTGTATTCAAATCTAAAATTTTTAGTGTTTTCAGTTTGTAAAATAGGGGATCAGTGTTAGCTAAATAATGGGATCCAGTACATATACGAATTGCCCTCTTCTGTAATTTGAAAATGGAAGCTATTTTTGTAGAACCACAATTGGCCAAACAGAGTTACAATATGTTATATACGGAAGGGTTAAAGTATTATATAATAAAAATAAAGTTTTATGAGGTAGAGAAAATTTCAAATTGGAAATTATGCCTATACTTCTAGAAACACACATTGTAACATGATGAAGATGATCATTCCAGCTTAAACATTCATCAATAATAACTCCTAAAAATTTGGATTGGCCTTTCTGTTCTAATTGTGTATTATCAATATGTATACGAATTGGCGTGTCTAGGTTTTGTTGATGCTGTTTGAAATACATAAAATGTGTCTTTTTGGTGTTTAGAGAGAGTTTGTTGGCTTTGAACCAATTCGTTTCCGACTTAATCAATTTCATTATTATCACAAACGTTGGTGGTGCAAAAAAGGATATTCTACCCCAGACATGTGGATAGAGATAAATACATTGATCAAACTGTGAAGAAAAAATGAACAAAATAGGATGACCCATTCAAAAGTGTTTTTTTTTCAATCCTCATGGGTTCGTTGAGTTAGCAACCTACAGGCACAAAATGTCTGCCAATATGAAAAATTCTCCATTCAATTTGTACACAGATGGACGAAATATTACTTTGGTGTTCAATTGTGATACGGATATATCAATTCTGCAAACATTCCAAAAAGAATGGTGGTGATGCCTCAATTGAAATATTACATTGATCAAATTTAAATTCATGCACAAAGTTCATGAGGAGTTATCCATGTATGGCATCACAGATTATGCCAAAGTTGTCAATTCAAGAATGTTCATTAGTGATGGAAATGTAAACTTTGAAAATACATAACGAAATATATCTATAAATCACTTCTTCTCCCCGTGTCACAAAATTATGGTCTATATTTTTCTAAATTTCATCATTTTCAACCACAGGTAATGTTCATCGTCAGCATGGTGTTATCAGCACCGTTAGTATACGAGGAATACGTGTATCCTCATTGGGGGAATATATTAGCATGGATGTTTGCTGCTTCCTCCATGATCATTGTACCAATTGGAGTGGTCTATCAACTGGTCGTCGCCCCCGGGTCGTCATTCAAAGAGGTAAGAGGAGGAGGAGGATCGAGAGAGAAAGTTGTTTTTTTAGATTGTGAAGAATAAATAGAACGGAATTAGAAGCACTTTCGAAAAATTAACAATAATAGATATAGTGATTTCTGTTTGAATCGCACAGGTCAGTCAGCCATGACACCCATGGCGTCATGGAATCATGGTGTTATGGGACATCCGTCCGTTATGCATTGAACTGTGCGGACATCACAATGACTGGCAGGTCCCGATCTTAATAACTTAAAAAAAAGGAGCATTGAATTGCCGTTCCATTCGACTTAATTTTGCGGAAAAGATATCGTGTTATAGATCAAATATAAACGCAACTAAAAGGTTTTTCCCCTTAGTGAATGCCGCATAAATTGTCAATAAAGGAATATCTGGTAACAAAATTTGCAGGCATGAATGAGTAAATGAATACACAATAAAAAAAAAAATCAGTTTTTGAAGTCACGGGAATCCCTTTTGTAGTACATAAACTGAACAGAAACGGAAACATGTTTATGTATGTCTAATCATGCGCAAAACTGTTTATGATTATTATACGTGAGTAGAAGTCCGAAGATTGGCAATAAAGCAAACTGTTCATTTCATGACACATTGGAACCTTTAGTTACATAATTCTTTAATTCTAAGTGTTTAGTGTACAGAGAAGTACCCTTGTGACCTTTGGAAACTGACGTATTTTCTTTTGCTATGAATTATCCTTTAAATGAGAACATGCTCATCGAAACATTGAGAGTAGGTATAGGTTCTTTTCAGGACCACTCACATTTCAAAGAAAGATAATTTGTTGAGCTGTAAAACCTTCTACTCAGATCTATTAAACAAGCTGTTTATCAAATTAATCGTGAAATGTCTTTATTTTTGCTTTCATGCTTTCTAGAAATTCGCTTACGCGATAACACCAACGGCGGAGCACGACTTGATCAGAGAGAAGGGCGAAATAACAAGATATAAGGTAATACACGTAGAAATATTAACATCTGTACCATGGATGTTGTTTTACTCTTGTCATTGTGATATGCATTAAAAGAACTTGTTTCAATATACAGTGCATGCTATTGAGTAGATGTAAATACATTTGGTAAAGGCGATTTCAAGATATTACATGTATGCACTCAAAATTTGAATACCCTAAGGGGACGGGACAGGAGAGGGCTCGACCATTTTCAAATTTTGCGCTCCCCTATGAGCTGACGAGTAAAAGAAGAGAGAGAGAGAAAGGAAGGATCATCTTTTCCATGATAAAATCTCATTTCTTATCGCTTGGCTATATATTGGAAATTCCAGTTAATCAAATTAAAGTTACAGTAGTGTATATGTAAATTGCATTGAATGTTCCAGTTACTTATTAACATGTGGTGGTGGTAATTAATCAAGCCTAATAGATACATTTAATTTATTCACCATTATGGACATGGTGACGGGTTGTAGAAGCCAAAGTGACTTACAAAGGTGAGTGATTGGTAGTCTGACAGAACAGACCCTTGGCTTTCGTTGTGTGCATGTACAGAGAGTAATACAGGGTATGCATTGTGTGTCAACACGCTCTCGCCAAGGCTGAGGAGAGAGAGCAATGCTGTGTGTGATGTAGTCACACAAATTCGAAATTCCCAGCCAATAATCCAGTTTTTTGTGTGTCGTGAAGCATCTGCATATTTGAATGTCAATTATCAAATCAATAAAAATTTCTGAACTAAAATTCGCGTAGATAAAACGTAGAATACATTTTCAAGGATATATCAATATTGCAGACTTGGTGGTTTGAACCTTGGACCTTATGATCAATTTTCCGGTGTCATAGCCACTGCCATCGACTATTATACTCCGTTTAAACAAAAATTAACTGTGTTTGTTTCTTTTTCTTTTTCTTCCATTTTACAGGCTAAACACTGGTTTTCAGTCTAAATTCGCTAGAAGGCAGTCAGAACTGGAATCACCTCACCCTCATCCATCTAAACCATTCGGCATATTCGCATCTAGAGAAACTCGACCCATATCTCTTCAACTCGACCCTAAACTTCAATCAAAATTAACGCAGTAGCTGCTTCCACGTCAGTATCGGTGGGCTTTATATTCGAATATTATGTAATATATTCACCAAATATGATTGAAGGTTATTCGATGTGTCCGATGTAGTTCCTACAAAATTAACATTAAGTATTCCAACCTATTTCAAGTAGCAAATGATATTCAGAAACTTGTAATTTGTCAGACACAGGGGTTCTGAACTGAGGGATTGTTTCCAGAAAGTTGTGATCAATTTAAAATCAACTCCGTGTCATTGGTTTTGATTACCCGTAGCAGAACAATTCCAGCTCTTAATCGTTCACAATTTTCTTGAGACATTCCCTCATATGAATTACGATTTCCATTCCCTTTTATGTCCGTCCATGTTTTACCAAAGAACGTTACAAGAGAGTCACTGATCGAAATTATTTTAGAGGTTATTCGTCATCATTATTCACACCAAATTGATACTGGTATTGATTTTGTAAAAGGCCGACTCACACCTTTGCGTTTTTAGCCACAGTCAGCCTACCGTTTTTGGAAATTAAAAATGCTCCCTGGACGCACAGCATACGCAGATCAGACGGAGGACTGATGTTTTGCTTGCGCTCGACAAACGTACGACGAACGTTAGTTCACCGTATGACATGCGTCTTTGTGCGTCAAGGGAGTGTTTTTAATTTCCAAAAACGATAGGCCGACGCAGGCTTTCAAACGGAAAGGTGTGAATCGGCCTTTACACACGTTATTATACTTGTCTAGTAATCATAACTGTTTTCTTGAGATGTTGTTAATGATATCAGTAAATAACATCCCTCTTACATAATGTGGTAAAACAAGTAACTGGCTGATACAATACAATACAATACAAAAAGTTCTTATATAGCGCCTTTTCAAAATATATGGTACAAAGCGCTTGATGTAGCCCTCTAATATTTATAAGGCATTGATATTTAATACAGAAGACATAAAAAGTTTACTGGTCATTCAATCCTCAATATTCAGCTAAAATCCAGTTTTATTTTGATAGGCTATTTGATATTCAGGTAGACCAAAATAATAATGATAAAAATAGTAAAATGAATTATGTTCAATTACATTTACCCTTCCGAATTGAGATCGGGCTTAATATAGTATCGTCGAATATCGGTACAGCTTATTGTATTCACATTGCATTCACTTTGTATTCAGTACAGGTATGTATTCACAAAATACAACGTGAACTACAGGGTAATATTTATATAAAATATTCAACTTTCGGTACTTTTTATGATAAACTTATCAATCCTTCTGTTTCAATCTAATTACATGCATCAAATGCACTCCCCTCAAAATCTTCTAAAATTAAGTAAGTGTATTGTTTACTTTACATTCTTGATTTGTTTAACAAGAAAATACAATATCTGTTCATCTTACATAAGACACTGTAAGAGAAGGTACGTGCCTAGAGATAAAAATTAGCTTGTACATTCGCATTCAAGGGAATTCAGATTTAACCCTGTGTCTAATACTTCTTGAGATTTTCGATTGCGATTAAATTTTAGCGTTTGGAAGTTCAACTACCAAAGAATCAACAGACATTTATATCACATAACTATTATGGATGTATTATATTTAGCCTGTTTTGTTACAAACCGATTATAGGAAAAAATGTTGCAATCATTATACACGCACAATCACTGTCTTCAATCATTATGATCCAATTTATATCAGCAGCCTTTTTTTTTTCATTCTGTGATAGAATATTCAAGAAGTTATCGAAATTTTGTCTTTAAAAAAATATATTTAACCGTGAAATGTGTAGCTATTCACTTTCAATGTTATCATCGATTCGGTATACATTATTTTACGTTTTATGACCAGAACGTTTTACCAATATAGAATTTAAGTAACTTTTATCCATGTCTGCTTTCTAAAAACTATGGACAACATGATGTTTACACAATTTTTTTGCTTTAAAGGACTATATATTAATGTGCATGTTTTTAATTAAAGCAAATTCAATTAAAAAAAACCATTGAATTAAAAAAATACCACCATCAATTGAATTAGGCGGCATCACCTTCCCTGATTGAATACATTATAACAAACAGTTGTATGGACAGGACGTTGTTCAGTGTTAAGGTTGATTCATACCTATGCGAATTTAACCTGCGTCGGCCCAGCGTTTTTGGATATTGTAAACGCTCCCTTGACGCACATCTTTATTTAATATTTGTTAAATAACAAAATCAGAATATGCGACAATGACTTACTCCTGTTTAAATACCAAATACACGTTTTTATGGATGTATGAATGACTGTATATTCCGTCATTGTATTGTGTTGTATTTTGACATTCCAATCGTACTTGATGTACATTGAAAAAAAAGTATATGATAATAGAATTTATAAGGCGTTTGTATATGTCTATGGTTGTCATACCAGGGGCCTGTAACATAAAAGATGCAATTAAACTTAGGATGAATATTAATCGTAAGTCTATTTCAAAACATGTATCATAAAGATATGATTAATTATCCATTAATCGTATCTCTTTTATGTTACCGACCCTAGAATTGTCTTCCTTTTCGTTTCATGTAAGNCTTTTTTTTTTCATTCTGTGATAGAATATTCAAGATGTTATAAAAGTTTTGTCTTTAAAAACCTAATCAGCTGGCATATACACTTCCAGTCAAAATGTTCTGCTACGTACGCGAAATTAAGTGCTCAAAATAGAAATTGTTTCAACACAGTTTAAAAATAACTTGTAAAACCATGGTCAGTGGATGGTTCATATGCCGTTAAGCCCCGGTCACATAGGACCCCGGAAGCAACACGATTCACCCCGAATCTTTGTTAATTCACAGTTAACTGCCTCAGAACAACGAGTCGGGTGAGTCGTATTGCTTCCGGGGTCCTATGTGACCGGGGCTTTAGATTTATTACTTTTTTATTACATGAAATTCAAGAACTACCAATTGAGAAATGATCATCATACGCTAAAGAAACAAACACTTTCAACATCAAGATGTGTTTAGCTTTTTGTTGATTGAACTTGGCAAGGTGGAAACTTCCCTTTGTTTAGAATTGTTGAATTTTATATTGAATAGGAATAAGCGACAGGAAACCAATATTTAACCGTGAAATATGCAACCCTCCACGATTCAGTGTACGTTTACTCATTTTACTTTTCATGACCACAACTTTTTACCAAAACAGAATTTAAGTACATTTTTAGGTGTATATGTTTTCTCATAAAACAAAAACAAAAACCACTTTATTTACACAAATATTGGTGTAGAAAATTATTGACTCATGTGTATTTTTTTTTTTTACTAACCCGAGCAGATTTAAGCCATCATTGAATTTAAAAAAATATATCATCATCAGTTGGATTAGGCTGCATCACCTTCCCTGATTGAATACATTATTACAAAAAAATGTACGGGACAATACTTTGTTCAGTGTTAGGTAAAGCCTACCCAATTGTTATAAGAATATAAATATAATGTTTAAACGCACTGTATAACATTGTTTTCGTTAAAAAAAAAAGCTCACCTGTCATATTCTGAATGCTGCCTAAATGGTTGACGGTGTCCATAAACTTAATTGTAAAAAAATGATATATCTGGCTTCGAAACCAACGTTTAATGCTTCAAATAAGCTAAAATTCAATACATATTGACCTCCATAAGGCGACAATGGTACGCTTTATCAAATTTCCAATTATATTTTAAAAGTGCCTTTATGAATTCCTTCTTTTTGCATTCTATGTCTTTTTTTCCCATCAATCTGAAGGGAATAACACAGGTCACACATATTGATTTCAGATTTTTTAAATAACAAAATCAGAATATGCGACAATGACTTTTGTATGGACTCCTGTTTAAATACCAAAATACACGTTTTATTGATGTATGAATTACTGTATATTCCGTCATTGTTAATGATGTGTTGTATTTTGACATTCCAATCGTACTTGATGTACATTGAAAAGAAATGTATATGATATAGAATTTATGAGGCGTTTGTATATGTCTATGGTTGTCATACCAGGGGCCTGTAACATAAAAGATGCAATTAAACTTAGGATGAATATTAATCGTAAGTCTATTTCAAAACATGTATCATAAAGATATGATTAATTATCCATTAATCGTATCTCTTTCATGTTACATGCCCCAAAATTGTCTTCCTTCACGTTTCATGCAAGGGAAATGTGACGAAAGTGTCATGTCTGTTACGCATAATCTCTTAAAATGACAACTACCAACTGAAATTCATTGAAACTTGATATGTGTGTAACAGATATAGTTAGGTATCTATTTCATACGTATAAAATTTCAATTAATTTCTGTGAAATGTAAAAAAAAAAATGGCGTAATAGCTGTAACACTTTCATGGAATTGATAGTGTTGCACCTGATCAGATGTATAAATGTTGTAAATCTTTACTAAACATCTCAATCAGACATTGGTTTTATTTTTTTTTTGTAAGTTTTAGCACTGTATATGATATTACTTGCTGTAAATATGATAGTGTACTAATGACGTCGTATCTTTATACTAAATTTTTGTACATCAATTTTTATAAATTGTAGAATATATGAATATATATAATCTTCATTCATACGTTCTGTTGTCTTTTGTGATGAAGTTACATTCTTAGACAAGCCCTTCTCCTTCCTTCTATTTCTATATTTTTTTAAAATCATTTTCCTCTCACTGTCTTATTTTTCCAAAAACTCTCTTCTCTCTTCCTCTCTCACTCTCTGTCTGTCCATGTCTTCAGTTAAACTTATCTCTTTCATCATCTGGACATTGAGATGATAGAGGTGTTTCACCAAGATAACAAAGACTTTACGCACGACTTTTACGTTCGACTGGTATCCCTTCTTGTGCGTATAATTCATAAGAGTGCGCGCATTCAGCGCAAGAATTGATACAAGTCGATCTTAAAGTCGTGCGTAACTTTAAGAAAGACTTGGTGAAACACCTCCCAGGGCGGTGTTTCACCAAGATTAGAAAGACTTTAAGAAAAACTTTACGAACGACTGGTATCAGTTTTTTGGGGGGCTGAATGATCGTTAACCTTCTCAGTATTACACTTGTTAAACATACGCCAGTGTTTCCGAAACTTTAAAGGGAAACCAATCCCTGGAATCATCATTGAATGAGGACAAATCATATGAACAAACTGAAAATTGGAACAAAATCGGAGAACCTGTTCAAAAGTCAAAGTCACAGAGATATGACGATCCCTACCGGTGAGGGAGATCCGTGCGATCGGCAAATTTGACTGAATATATATATAAAATTTCACATTTTCTTCTTTTTTTCGGAAAAGTCAACAAAATGCAAATTTTTGGTTAGGGTATACCAATCCTATTGATTCTGCATGTATTTTGTGACCTTACTCTAAATTTTACAGTAATCCATTTTTGAAAATCATATGTACAAAGTGAATGAGGAGTTGCCCGACGTGACGTCACAGATTCCTTCGATGTTGCCAACCGCACGGACTCCATGAGCGGTAGTGATCGTCAAATCTCTGTGAAATTGAAAATTCATAACTTTTGAACGGATTGCCCGATTTTTTTTTTGCTCAAATTTTTACAATTTGCTCATCGGATTTGTCTATATAGTCAATGAGAACATGACGATTCAGACGATTGATTCCAATTTAAGAACGATTTGATGAAACATCGCCCTGTGTCGTTCGTGAAGTCTTTCACACCCTGGACATAGGGATGAGAGAGCCGCCAATGGTTCGTTAACCCTACAAACCCTTTTACCCTTTCCCCGTCCTCACACCTCAAGTTCTCCACACGGCCAAGGTCGTTGCGCAGTTGGTTTTATTTCACGAAAGAGGACCCAAGAATCGAGGGGTCTATCTGTCATTCGAGGCATCTATATCCTTATACACACATGTGAATCAGAAAGGGTTACTTCAAAAGTGCATTTTAAATGGTTTGTTCACAAAGTTGCTTCTAAATGTTACCATATTCCCCAGAGGACGTCCGAAATTTTCAATTAATGAACATTTGATGACGGAATCGGCAGGTCGAAGTTTAGCGATTGTTTGGTGGTGATGATGTGATGGTGTGACGTCATACATATTATCATTGTTTAGATAACTCATCACTTTAGGTGTGATTTGATGGTTTTCTCTTTAATTCAAGGGTATTCAGATCATTCCTCTGACATTTCATCTCTTTGGTGCTGTAGCATCGGGATAATAGCAGTAGATAGTGCGGGAATCAAAATTGCTCGAATGAAATCCCCTTGCGGTGAACCTCCTACCTGTTTACAATCAGGTTGGTCATTTCCACCGGTAAACGTGGACCCTACACAGGTACAAGTTACCACTGCTATCAAAGAGTTCTTAACAGTGAGTTAATCGGGATGCCATATGTACCTTGGTTTCATCTATCTGATCCTCTTCGTGAATTTGAAGTTTATCCTCGTCTCCATCAAATTTTTCCGAAAACGTAAAGCGTAATCGGAATTAACCGGAAAGTCGTTTGGAGTGGAAACGTGTTATTCGCTTTTGGAGCTTGAAGTTGAACATTTTCAGTGACGTAAATCAAATCACAATTTTCCTGTCAATATCATGTGATCTTGTTAATATCATTAATCTGGACATACTGACACACAGTGACAAGGACCTTAATCAGAACACGAATATACTAATTTTGGATCGAGGAATATTCATCATATTTCATTTTCATGAACTTGGGACATCTTTCGTGCAAATGTTGCTGATGGTTTTTATTCTCTCATCTATTATGGGCTCCTGGATGTATTCCTATGAGACAGGTCCCTGGTATCATTCAAGAAGCAGAACGACGGAGATGGTGATTGAAAACTTGGCAGCAACATCCATTCCAGGGTACCTCGGAGAAGATACCCTTGACGATAAGGAGCAGAATGCTTGGTTTCTGTGACGATGAACTTCTTACAAAAATCACCAAAAATGAAAAAAAAAATGAATTATTAACAGAAAAAAAGCTATTGTTTTGTGATTTCAAAGAAGAGAAATGAGCATTGCCAAAATGTGCAATATTTATCTTCCTTTTCAGAACGTTGAAAACAATTCACTTCATAACAGTAGTCATTTAGATTCCCTGAGGTTAGTACGCCAAAATGTGCTCGCAATTTTGTTGATTTTTCTTCATGTTGTTCAAATTTAAATATCACTCAGCAAGACTATATTTGTCTATTTCTGGTTGTACATTAAATCACCAATATTTGAGTCAACATCAGTTTTTTTATCCGACTTCTTTCTCATATTTTACTTCGTCTGAGAGAGTGTCAGTTAACACATAGACTACTATAACCGAAAAATTCCTGCGAAAAGTCTATGGAGATTATGGAATCAATTAGTCAATGGGTTAAAAAGGATTAACAAATATTCATGCGAATGCTGGCACATTAGATGCAACGTTGACTTGATTATTGTACGTGCGGTTCCAATTTGGAATAGTGTAAGAATACAATAGCACATGGAATGAAATCATTCGAGATTTTGTCAACAATGCAGGACTAGAGCACTAGCCAGAAATTTGATACCATCGATGGATTAATTATGCCATAAAATCTAATAATCACTATAATGAACATTGCTGATGATTTGAGGCCACCATTGACTACATTAACCGATTTCTCCTAACCTTCCAATCGGATGTTGAAACGGATGGATGAATGTAGCATCACATACAAACAACAGGTGACTGATCAACCTACTTGCTCATGTCAATCCACTCTCATTACAGAACATGATCTTGATTGAGATATTAGCTAGACTTCATCTGACAGATGTGCAGTAAACATGGATGTGCGCTCTACTCGGCTCTGGAGAGGATTGGGAAATGCCGGATGTGGCACTAGTCTATTTTGACAAAGTGATGATAGGATTTTGAAATTACATTACCCTCCGCATCAGAAGAATATTTTGATGTTAACTCGGTTTTGAATCTTCAGGGGAATAGGAAGTTCATCTTGATAGGAAATATAAAACGAAAGTTGCTCAGGTTTTCCCCATCATCATGCGATCGTGGTTTAAACCTATTGCAATATCATGCTCCTATACGTAGAAGGCATGTCAAAAATTACATCTTGAATTGTCCGTTTGATTTGTTCAGTCGGATCTTGATTGTGGCATTTCAAGGAACAATGATATACGTACGAGTAGACCAAGTGAACCGACAGCTTTAGTCCTACCCAAAGTAATCAACGAATGTGAATATTGTTGTTAACTATATACTGATCTGTCATCACACCTTCCTCATCGCTAAATAAACTATGACCACTTTGCAGAACATCATGTGCGATTCGCCGCCACTTCTGGTCCTAGACCTGCATAGGTCCAGGGCTTACTCGACCCTACCCAGACGTGGACTGACTGACCTATCAGGAAGCTACCAAGTCCCTGAAGCGGGATCACAGCGGGATCTTGAGAGCAGAGATGATAAGTGGGGTGTTCTTCGAAGGGTGTCCTCAGCAAAGGTAAGTGACCATTCGATTAGGAACCTACTTGACCGGTCGAGCCATTCGGGTCGAACTTTTCTCTGAGCACATATTGGCAGAAGTGTGGTCCTTGTAAAGTATGAAAAGTGCAAAGTGCAAAATAAGTGCCGAAAAGTGCAAAAGAGTGCCGAAGAGTGGCAAGAAATTAGTCTTTAACCGGAGGTGTGTGGAGGAAAGTATTTCACCCGGCTTGTAGCGCCCACAAGGCTGATATCTTTGTGTAATGTGTATGCTATATACCTAAGCCAGGACTGACCAGGGATGTCTTTGGACTGACCTGCCTATCAGGTAGTTACCAGGTCCCTGAAGCAGGATCACAGCGAGATCTTGAGAGCAGAGATGATAAGTGGAGTGTGCTTCGAAGGGTGTCCTCAGTCAAGGTAAGCTAGTGGTCATTCGAGTGGGAACCTACTTGACCGGTCGAGCAAATCCAGTCCATCTAGTATCTAGGTACATAGTGGCAAAGGTGTGGGTCCTGTTTAAGTATGAAGAGCGCTGAATAATGCAAAAGAAGTGCCGAAGAGCCAAGAAATTATTTTTTTTGACCGGAGGTGTGTGGAAGAGGGTATTTCCACCAGGCTTGTAGCGCCCATAAGGCTGATATCTTTAGGTAATGTGTATGTTACATACCAAAGCCAGGACTGTCCACGGGATCTCTTTGGACTGACCTGCCTATCAAGTATCTACCATGTAGCTGAAGAGGGGCCGCAAAGAGATCTTGAGAGCAGAGATGAGAAGTGGAGTGTGCTTCGAAGGGTATCCTCAGTAAAGGTAAGTGGTCATTCGATTTGGGCATATACCTGCTCGGTCGCGCCAATCCGGTCGAACTACTCTCTGGGTTCATAATGGCAAAAGTCTGGGTCCTTCTTAAGTATGCAGAGTGCTGAAGAATGTAAAAGAAATGCCAACGGGTGCCAAGAAATTATATTTGACCGGAGGTGTGGGGAAGGGGGTCTTCACCAGGTATAGCGCCCATAAGGCTAATATCTTTATGTATTGTGTATGATATGCACATTTTTGTGCAATATGTATATTAGATGCACATATCTAATCATTATTTATCTATTTTTTAATCCTATAAAATAGTATTCTCCCATACGGCCCAAAGCGCTCTAACAATATTTTTACCTCGGTCAAAATTGACATGTGTTAACATAGCGCCCTGGGCAGCGTTGACGATATCAGCCTACAGTGGCGACGACAATCTTCAGATTCTACCAGGCACCCATTTAAGCATCTGGGTTGAGTGCAGCTTAGCGTGGATAAATTATAAATTGCTACATTGTACAACACTGGTTTATTTTTTTATGTTGAAGGAAAAATATAAATGTTATTTTGAATTGAATTGAATTGAAATTTCTTGCTGAAAGAAATTAACGATATGGGTGAAATTATAGTTGAGAGGCGGAAGTCAAGATCAATAAACCACCATCGTTTTTTTTTTCATCGGATCTCATGAAATCACAAAAATTCACGGTTGAATGATTGAAATATCCCAAGCCTGTAAAAACCTGAAGACATTTCAAGGATCTATAAATACTTCAATATTTCTGAAAAATTGTCAGAGAGGAAAAAAATGATTCAGGATGTCAAAAATGTTGCCATTTTCATATTTTGCATATCGTGCTTTTTGGAGTGGAGACGTCATTCAAGAGTACCGTTATCAGTGACCTGTTGAAGTGCATACTCATATTATCATTCTATTTCTTTTCAGACAAAGGAAATCAGATTTCGTCTTAGACATATGTTAGATGATTGAATCATTAGATCGGAAGAGTGGACCTTGTTTATCATAATAACAAAAATATCTATCTATCAGAAGAAGAAGGCCTATATTGCGTGTCTAAAGCGAAGATGATACCTTTAAAGAGATAATCATGTTAATACTCTAGTGAGGAATGTTATAATGTCTTTATTATCATAATAGTTAATTTGATTTTCATTTTTTAGTCCATAGCGATACATGAATCGTATGTATCCATGCGCACGCCCAGGATTTTGAGAAGAGGGAAGGGGCTCGACCAATCTGAAATTTTGGATACCTCCCCCCTTGAGGAGCTGACAAGCAAACAAATATAAGAAACATTGGCCCCCTTTCATCAAATGTTGGGCTCCCCCCTCTCCCGGGGATGGGGACTGAGCTGGGCTGACAAGCAAATAAAGAAAAAAATAAAAACAATTAAAAAAATTGGCACCCCTTTCAGGAATTCGGCTCCTTTTTCACTTCAAATTTGGCACCCATAGTTTATTGGAACAACAAATAAAAGTTCCGCTTTCGTATTATCACATAACATCAGTGATTCCATATCTCATGAATTCATTAATATCATGTAAAAACAGTAAAGCAAAAATGGCACCCACAAAAAAATGATTTAATACGGAAACTAGGAGGCAAAATGGGAAGAGGTATTTTCACAATGGGAGTAAACATTCTTGCCTGATAAAACTATTTGCAAAGTATTACCGAATGCATTAGATACCTATCTGATTCTGATGACAAAATTATAAAATTGGCAGGGAAACACAAAATGCTATCTCCCCATTCATCGAAATCCAACATCATCTTTAAAGGGAGGACACAAATACAATTATTATTTTTCCAGGAATAGAAAGTCCTGGGAATCAACGGAAATCGTCTCCCCAACCGTTTTCCATCTTTATACTACACACAGCTGAGTCGGAAGTTTCCAGCCTCGGACTTCGTCATTGAATCATGATTGTGGAAATAATTTAAGTGCTCTTGTATCTTATGTATATATGTTCAATATCCCTGCCAATTTCATGCTTTCTCGAAATTATTTAACGATTTCTTCTTTCGATTTTGTAAAAATCACATACACGTCCGGAGTCGCGGAACGTGTTGAGGGGCTGTCATAGTGGGTTTTATGTACGCTTGCGAGTATTAACTAAAAAGAAGCGAGAGCTTCACCCACCCCTTTCCCTATGGCTCTGATGTCCCTGTGCATTTAATACGAGAAAACTAATGGAAGGTATTTTTGATAGTAAATTGACCGATTATACAATAATCTTGGCGAAGAGTGGCAATTGAAAATGATGTCAACTAGCTAGGGTATGTAAGGTACATCTATATTCAGATTTTAAGTTAATATTCTTGAAAGATGTATCGCGAATAAGTTTCTTTTAAAGTGCAATGCCCCCCCACTCAAGATTACACTAAATACCCATCTCTCTGCTTCACCCAACATCAGAGATAACCGTGGTTCGAGTGTGAGAGTTTCTTTAGTCAAAAGGTAGTCCTGAGCTTGACGTCAATACTGATTATGTAGACATAGAGGGAGTGGGTATGGAGAACGCACCTGGTAAAAAAAATACTCGTTGTCATGACGACCAGTTCCTTCATCATCTTATTACAAAGGCATAACAAGTTATGATAAATCTTTGGCTCATTTCCCAAATGTCCAAAATTTTACCTGTAATACATGACTCATGGTTTTGATATATAGGTTGAAAAGGATCCTATCGCGTGTACGTGATAAAATAACCGTTTACTTATGCACAGGATAATAATAGACACCATATCACGATTCCACACACCGCTTGTATAATTTACTTACAAGGTGAAAGACACTTAATGATGGCGGGAAAATGTATGACGTCAGAGTAGCAACATGTGAGAGGTGTGACATCATCATGCATTCCTTGATATAGCTTCAAAACTTTCTTGTTATTTTAAGGAAACGCCTGCTCGTACCCTTCAAGTAATCTTGTAGGTTTCATTAAGACGGTGTTTCTGTTTTCTTACTTTATTATTATTATCATTATCATCATTATTATTATCATCATTATTATTATTTTCATTATCATCAAGTTACTTACAAGGTGAAAGACACTTAAAATTACGGCGGGAAAATGTATGACGTCATAGCAGCAACATGTGAGATGTGTGACATCATCCTGCATATACGTACTGTGATACAGGTTCAAATTATTCTCATTACTTTATGAGTATGCCTGCTCGTACCCTTTTTGTAATCATGTGTATAGGTTTTTATGAAGACCACATTTCTATTTACTTAATTGTTATTCTCATTATCCTCATTATAATAATGATAATAATGATAATTATTATTATTATCATTATCATTGTTATTACTGGTATAATTGTGATTATTATTATAATTATTATTAACATTATCATTTTATCATGATAATCATTATTCTAATTATCATAACTGTTACCATTGTCTTGATCATTATCATTGATTTCATGATTTCATTTCATTTCATTCTATTTATTTAATTTCCAACAAAATGCAAATCAATTGTTACTTTCGTTGTGTTAACACGATATCAATGCCTCTAAAAATATTAACTGTGTAATGGTGATGGCTTTGACCATTTAAGAATTCAAAGTAAAAGTCGATTGAACCAAGATGATTTCCTTATATAGGCCTATATGATAACTTCGTTATTTTATAATGTTCAGGAAGATGAAATGATTTCGTGAGAGTTTTATGTCATTGCATCTGCAAGTAGATGTTTATCAGTTTATTAGAATATTCTGAGCTTTGATTCAATCTGCTATCTCTACACATTGATATCCGTCATTTTAGGCAACATATGACGTTATAAGTGATCGTGAAGCGACTGTATACTCTGATCACTATCGAACATTGATATCTCACACACCTTAACAACTTGGCTTCTTTGCATAATCGTGCAAGTGACTTTACATAATCCTATAAATATTACTTTTAAAGGCAGCGTTTAAGACTGTTTTCATTTAAAACATTCTTATCTCAGTATTGTATGTACGGTACATAAACCGAGATGTGAAAATATTAGGTTTCAAAATCACGGTTTAGTGCTTAAAAAGCCCCCCCCCCCCGCCCCCAAAAGAGGAAAATGCTGCTTCGATGGGCACTCTGTACTGGAATTATGAGTCTGTGGTACATAACGTTCGATGTTCTTTATTTCTTCGTTTGATATTGGTGCTTTTCGTTTATCTGTTATTGAAATAGGACCGACCGCTTGATTTAAGAATTAAATACAATTCCCAAACCCCGATGTCAAACAATGTCTTTAACGCTTTAATCGTTAATTTATTTTTTTTTAATGTGATGCTTAGACCCTTTCCTTGGTCTTCAAGATACTCTATCCACCATTTAGTCCGCCTCTGGGGAGAGTTCCAGTTTTCGGATTTTTTTTAATCTCGTGAAGATCCTCAAATGTTTTACAAAATCTGCTTGAAGAAATATTTTTGTAGAGCCAAAAATGGATTTAAAAACGATTGAGAATATCTCTTTCAAGAACCTTAAAAGGTTCCAAACAAGAAGCAGAAAACTTTCCAATCGGGACACTTTCTTTGGGGTGTTCACAACCTGCATCACGTTCCTATTCCCTTTTGCCTACATTTTCTATTTTGGTGTGCTTTTCATCAATCCCTCGAAAATGAAATTATCTTGCTTCCCGTATATTCCGTTAATATGCGAATCCATTAAAAAGTGGTGCCAACAACGTGATGACACACTAATCGGAGATGGCCCTTATTCAATCTTGAAGTTTTCCGAGTGACTATACAGCCCATTAATATTTATTCATCCATAATCATTTTATTAATGTTTGACAGTGATAAAAGTTAAACTGCACTGATGCTCTTTTACTCTTTGTTCACTCCTAATCATGAGAAAAACTGAAATAAAACACACTTAAAAACATTTGAATGATTTCTTGATGACAAGTTCTAAGTCGCACGAAATTTGCTCTAAACTTACTTGCGGATCTAGTTTTATTACCATGACATGATCACATGCATGTTGCTCACATGGACAAATGTGATTAGAAGTAACACATCGTTACCATGGTTAAATTATACAACTTTAATATAATGCTGCTCAAAGGCGATTTTTAGCATATTTTATATTGATATTCCATTAAATTTTCTGTATTGCGGTGTCAGGATCACATTCCATCTTAAATAAGCGCTTTTAAATTAATCATTATCACTAAACATAACCGAACTAAAACAAAACTGATGGAATTAACTCAGAAAAATCTATTCTTGTCAAAGCATTGTTATAGAGCTCCTGAAGATCAGTGCACAAAACTTCATTATGATTGGTCGCAACAGAAACTCTGACCCAATTCCAGCTATTACTGAAGTATAGGTCCTTAATTAGTTTGCCATCAAATCAATGTAAATGAAGACCCAAAAGACAATCGAAAACACCAACTCCATTCTCTACTGTATTCATGAGTATGATGGTTTAACCTTTGGTTAATTAGTGTAATTATTGTTATGATTCATAGAGGATTATCCCACAGTACCAGACAAGAAGATTTAGATGTACCCAAAGCCAGGTCGATGCGACACCTGTTCCTTTATGCACTGTGAGTAATACAGGGTGGGTCTGTTAACTAGGCCATCAGTGCTGCATCGGGCAGAGCTGTCGAAAAGACACTGACCGGGGTGGGGATGACCTGGACCCTAAGACATAAATCTTTACCAATCGATCCTACGATTAATATCAATCGTAAGTCTATAGGAAATCGTGTTTTAAAGGTTTGTAACTTTTGTATATGTTGTTGACATGGAGGGGTATACCTGATCGTTTAATAGATGAACATGGTCACTTGTCATTGCTTGGTCATCGGGGCGATCTATCAGCTTTTACTCACGCGTCAGCTGTCTGTCAGTCCGTCGATTCAGAAACATTCGGCCATATTTGATATAGATGGTCCTATATTCTCCCAACTTCAAAATATGGCAATTAATTTAGTACAATTATGTTAACCGACCGGCAGCCGTCCAAACTATAAAGATTTTCAGGTCACTGATTGGTCACCATCAGTTTAAACTACCGTGTGCTACCCCCCCCCCCCCCGAAAAAAAAGACCTGGCAAAATACTGGCGGTCGCTGTCTGGGGGTGATCAAACTTGTTGTCACCTTTGGGGTTAAAGTGCAAAGTCATCGGATCAACGGCTGTCTGCCGGTAGTCTGCAGGTCATCGGCTACCAATCGGTCGGTCATGATGGATACGGACGATGTCAATTTAAAAGTTGATATCTACCATCGTATGTCGCAAGGTGAACGTGTGTACTCAGTACATTCCCTAAATCGAAGCTTGTGTGATGGCTAACACTCGCTTTCATATAAGTGTAGTTTATCGACATATCAAAATGGCACAATTCAAGATCTAACAATACAAAGGGGCTGCACTCTTTCCAATCTAGCACTTCGTTTATACTCTAAAATGTATTGACCACAAGGAATAAAAACAAATCAAAAGTGCTAAACTGACCTAGATTTAGAAGGAAACAGAATGGACAAAAGAGTATCCAATTAAATTGACTGAACATCAATCACAATCGTCCCCAGATTAATATATTTCGTAGCCATAATTAGCAATTGATGACGTAAGCGGTTGTTTCCCCCGTGCCATCAGAGGGTAATCCACATTAAACAGGGGGTATTCCAACTGATAATGCCATTTCCTCCATGGTATATCTTTTATTCGATGGACAGTGTAACCATTCATGTGGTGTATTACACATACACATCACCATTGGTCGTGTAGTTTGGTGTACCCTAACGGCTGATGAATAATAATTGATTGACATGATTGACATAGGGAGGGAAGCTAAAGTGTGAACGTCAACGCCTCATAGCTGTATCGGTCTTTGGATGAAGAGGAAGCATATTGAGAGAATCATTTCATGAGCGGGACAGTGAGAATTGGAGCTCTATGTGGTCGCTAGGCACATTTTAAGGACATTTTTGATATTTCATCTGCAAAATCCAATTAATATTATGATCGAACTGCGTATTAATTATGATCTTCAGCAATGATCTTCATAATTATTTATCACCTTCCTCGGTGATGTTCTTTGCTTGATTACTTCATTTGAAGCTTTGAGATCATTGCCAATTTTGTTGCATGCAACATCTTCTTTCTTCCTAAAAGAAAATCTGCTTGAGTCAAAGACACACGTACGGCACATTACCAGACAGGAAGGTGGTCTTTGCGTGATCTTTGCGAAATACATTGGAGCTTGAGAGCAGCCAGAACCTTGACATTGCTTGAGGAGTTCCTGAACGGCTTTCGGAGATTCTGTTACTTCGAAACTGATGATCAACGTATACGAAATTTCACCTGGCCGTAGATAGATACAAACAGAGATCAATATCTTTGATCATCTTTATGGTTTGAAATGATGCAAGTCTTAATTGATTTTAGATGGATGTTTTTACAATGTCTACTGTAGACCCACTGCTTCAATTTAGGCATAATTTTCAATTCTTCGCAAATTGATGATATCGTTTGATTAAAATTGGTCCATTCGAGAGCCGAGATTTAACTGGATGTGGATCTATACTATTTTTTTTAAACTGGAACTATAAAGTTATTGATTAAGAGGTGTAAAAGGCAATTTTTTGGTGACACCATTTGTAACTTAGTTCTTGAAGGATTTCACTGACATTGAATGTGATGGATTGTGGTCATTTGTTTTAATTGTCAATCATTTCGTCTTTCTACCTCTGTCTGGAAGTGTGCTCGAGGTTAATTGAAGGCGGAAAATTTGTACCAAGGGGGAAATAAAAAGTATTAACCTTCTGATATATGGTAACGCAGTTGCCTAACCCACTTTATGTTAACCATCTTTGGCAAACCATTTGGTTTAAGAATTACAGGAGCACTTGAATACACTTTGCTTAAATTAATTACTGCACTTGATAGTTGTTTCATCATTAACTTGAGCTTATTGTGGAATAAAGGGACTATAATGCACGGGACATAGGGGAAAGTCAAGAAGAAATTCGACTTGACGTGTCTCACTTTATGACCTTTTTTGATTGGGTTCTTCCCTTTGAAACTTCCGTACGCCGATAATGGTTGAGTCACCTAAGCGCTCCCGCCGCAGTACCAGGCCAACGCAGGGAGTCAGGAATGGAAAACGCGGGCACACAGCGCCTCCGCGTCGTCTGCAGATAGCCGTGGCAGCAGTTCGAGATTACAGCTCTTATAAATCCAAAATGGCGCGGTATTACGAGCTGAGCACGGATGAACAAATATGGGTGATGATACGCGTGAAACAGGGTCTTATGACCATGGAAGATGCTTTGGAATATGTCCGGAGTCAGCATGAATATGGAGGAAAGGCTGTCCTAGCAGGAGGTGATCCAAGGAGTCCGACTGGACCGGGGCCGGGCGGCGGAGGAGACCGCGAAGGAAAGGAGAATGACCCGCTGCTCCCATCGCCTGCATCTCAACGGAGAGCTCGCAATTCTGCACCTATGCGCACACTTTCACAGGTAAATTTACGAGATTGGCCCATCAAATCTTGCCGAAATTCATTCATTGTTTTCAGGATTTATCATGGAATTATCGTAGCCTCCTTCATGCGACCTGGATCTCGACGTCATTGAAGGAATCAAGATGAAAGTAACAAGTGGTGGTCAGGATTTTTAAATCTGACAGTGGTGCGGATTATGATCCAATGCGCCACAAAGGGAAATCTTGTATTGTCATTGGTTGAAAGTTCTCCCATGGATTATACATGATCAATAGACAAAGAAACTTGTATATCGAGTTTCATTTTATGGTTACAATAATCATATGTGTAAATAATAGCAATTGATTATATTTTGGTGAAATCTTAATTCCCATAATTCTACTTTTGATCAAACAAAATTGAGGGAGGATAAATGAGTAAGCTAGAGCTCATTGCACCTGTTGCTGAGGAATATTCTGCCAACTGAAATTATTGTGGTCAGTTTGGGGAGACAGTCTTTTAGTCATGGCATTCACTGTCATCAGAAACTGAGCACGACATGGGTGTTGTGATGATAACCATGAGATTATTGTGGTCATAAATGTATAACAAAAATTTTGAGCTAGGGGTAACAACTGAAATGATTGGTGGTGGTGGTAATAATGATGATGATGATTTAAAAGTAGAGAAATTGTATTTTTGGCTGAAGATATAATCCCATATATTGTCTGCTTTTAATGGCAATGAAGGAACTTGCTGAAAAATAAACAAATAAAGATAAAGGTAAATTTAAAGATGGATTGAAGTGGTAGGGGGAAAATGAAAAAGAGGGGATATCTGCAAAAGAAGATAGAGAGATATAGAGAGAGAGAGGGG